>SNQJ01S0264816.1:0-12020 GCA_010110895.2 Picea sitchensis
GTGCCTTATGAACTACCCAGTTAGAGCTCCCTTCACTCTTATTATTTAAGCATAGAGGGGCTTCCGCAGTGCAAGATATTAGATATTATTTTGGGGATTAACTGCGTAGGGTAAGTCATTAATCTATGACCCATATCCATGAGTATTAGTCGCAACTGACTAATAATTCTCATGATTGGAATAGTCCACTTAGCACTCATTGCATCGGGTGATGCTCATAGGGGTGAAGAAATGGGATTGAAACCAATGAAAGGAGCAGTGATTGTCGCCATAAACGGAATCAGACCATTTCCCGAGGTAGAGGCAGTCAAGACCATAGTGGCCCAGACCGACGAATTTTGGTTAGGAGGTAGAACACCCCCTATAGTGACAACCATAGAGGAAATATGAGTATTCCCTGAAGAAGTAGCAACATTTGTTTCCATTGTTGCTTGTGACACTACCTGACGCTCGTAAGGTTGAACCTGTACGACAATGGGCGCCGATAGATCAGTGATTGGAGGGTTATATAGACAAAGAGCTTCCGCTCTGAGGTCTAAAATGATTGGTTCCTCCATAATTAAATGTTCTCCTCTCGAATATGAGTCGGGTACAATTTCCTGTAACCCGGCCACCTCAAAAGACCCTTGTTGGTCTAGTTTTTGCCTTAGCGGTGGCGGGTGTGGCTTGAGATCAACCAACGACAGGCCCAAAAGCCTTCACGACTAGTGGAGCTCCTAATCCTCCACTATGTGAGAAGATAAATGACACACTAGGGATTTCTATAATCATTTTAAAAACCAACACACAGTAGAAAAAGTTCTTATGAGATAAGACAAGCAGATCATTGGCTAGTTGGAAGAACAGTTACAACATCCAACACTAGAGCAACTTACCGGTGCAAGTGAAACTCGAATACGGAAGCACCCTCCGGGTATACTCTGCAAAGCGTGGCCCAATGTCTGCCCTAGGTACCGCAGTATACCCCTACAGTCACATGTGTAAGTCACTAAGATAAAGGCAACTGGGTTGCTAGCACGTGAATAGTCACCATGCAGGTATAGTCGATAGTTGGGTGGACTGTAATGAGCAGGGTATCAAGCCCAAAACCTATCAAGGGTATCAAAAGCAAGTGTTCCGGAAGACGACTGAGGACCTCGAATGGATTTGAGACCCACGAAGATCCGTGGCAAATGCGATCAACGGAATCCCAAGATAAGTCGTCTATATGCGTTCCCCACTACGCTTGGTTCGACTTTGGAGGGGTTATCTCTGCTACCTTTCCACACACGACCTCATGTTTATCCCCTGTGTTAGAGGGGGGTCCCGAATAACTTTCACAGTTACTAGAATTTCAAGCACTCCCTAGCACAGACTCTTGTGTTTGTTTTTGTATCCTTGAAGAGTTTCCTCTCCAATCCTAAATCAAGGCTGTAGCCTAGACTAATTTGATGGACCCTACAAACACAAAGTCTAGTAACTTTTAATTAAGCGTTAATTTTAGTGGTTGTCTTAAGTCAAAAGGAACGGAAATGAAACCAATGATGTTCTTATGAGATGAAAGAGAAGAGCATAAGAGGAAACTGAAAACAAACTACTTCTTTCTTCACAAATAAAGATTTGCCAATTTAAACTCTTTAACCAAACTTTTCGTAACTACATCTCTTAGATCCTTGAAAAGAAAAAACTCAAAGCAAGATTTCGCTCGACTATGAGCTACTTAATGTCCTAAATATTCAAGTAAAGAACTTAAGAAAACTTTCTTTTTCCTTGGTAAATGAAACAAATAACCTAAACTACTTTACCAAACAAAGAAATGAAAGATTTTTTTTATTGTTTTATAATTTAAAACACAAATTTGAAAATGAATTCTTTTCTTTTCTTCAAAAGAAAAAATGGGAAAATGACGACAAGACAGGACCAAGAAATGAATTCAGGCCCAAATGCAGATCGCAGGGAGTCACTGACAATACCAAACATGCAAATCAAAGCAGACTCACAAACTTGTCTAAAAACCCTATCAAAGAAAACACAAGAAATCTTTTGATGAAAAGAAAGCTATGCTGAAGTCAAACCTAAGCCACATACTGCTATAACAGATACCAGAACTAGATCAAGAAAACCCTTGAGAAGTGTGACTTCTGACAGGGAAGAGGATGACTGCCTCTCTTAAAAAAAAAAATTCTCAACATAGGCACATTACTGACACTTCGACAACCAGCGTATGTACGTGGGTTGTCCAAGGGCAGGGCGCTTATTCACGCGTGCAGGCCCACTGTAGGATGCATACACCTCTGTAACTCCTCAAAAAACTGAAAACCAACAGTCCAGCACAGGCAGGGAGTATTGGTATGGAAGACCATAATCCCTTAAAGACACAAAAGCTTACAAAAACTTAGAAAACAGTGAATAAACTGACTCAAAGCACCCAAAAAGAAATATCCCCGAAGACCCTAGAGGCATCCCCAGTATGATCACCAATTCTGCTATAGTGGGAAAAGGCCTCTACGGACTACACCAGGGTTCTAAAATGTAGGTAGATCTAACCGTCTAAAGTATCCTACTTTTTATCAACTATCCCGACTTTACCCCACAATCATACATAAAAGACAAGGTATAGGGATCCGATATGCATACCTTAAACTTTGTGTCCAGTGTCAATCCCTTTGCGCTTAGTTGTTTCCTGACTGCAAGTCTCCTTTCAAGGCTGACCTGCATTCACCAAAAGACAAACAAGAAACTACAAGCATGCATTCTACATATGGATTAGTGGGTTTGACATCATAAACAAGAAATGTAAACAAATCATATAAGTTTAAGACGTCATTTGGCGGGATGAAAAAAATACTTCTTTATATTAATCTCACAAAAGTCACTTACAATATGAGACCGATACTACTCCTTGAACTCGGTCCTGGACTCCTCTTTAAAATGCATCAACTGCTTCCACGTCTCCTTCTCCTCTTCAGTTCTCTCTAGGGGAATGACAAGGGCTTGCAATGGAGAAAAAGGGAATTCTGGCTCAAACTCACAATGTGGTTGCCGAATATTGGGGCAAAGGGGGAATACGGAAATGGGTAGAGTTTCTATGCTCTCATGCTTCTTTTTTTTGCAATGGGACCCCAACCCCTTATTTTATAGGCCAGAAGAGATAGTAACGGTTGGTGTGAGTAGCTATGGGCAATCAAACGGTTAAGTAGCGGCTTGGAAACCAATATCCTATGCAATTTTCCATTTTTCGCGATATTTTGTGAGTGTACGTGGGCTGTAGTGGGGCAACAGGCATGTGTACGTGGGAAGTAGTGGTGCAGGGCGTGTACACCTTCAAAGCAATTCTTTTTTGAAGATCTTGTTTAGTGATGGCTTGGAGAAGATAGAAAGTTAGATGGCTTGATGCCAAGTATGCATGTGTGGTGCAATTTAGGGTTATAACAATCACATAGTCCATCGACTGCTCCACCTCCCTTACGGGGCTTCAAAAACAGGCCGAACCAGAATTCTCAGAGCTCTGTAGCAGCTATGGGACTCCCTCCAGGAGAACTCACTTCCTCAACACACTCTCTCACCTGGAGAGAGTTGGTCACAGGAATGACAACCTACTTCTTCAATCCACAACAATCTCTCTCACCTGGAAAGAGAGTTTCTCACAGGCCTGACAACCTGCCTCTTCAATCGCGGGCTTAACAACTCGCTTCTTCAAACCACAATAGCTAATTCGGGTAAGGCAAGGGACAACTCAGTGAATTACAGAGGTGCACAATGACCATGGGTTCGACAATGGCAGAAATGGTTGGCTGTGTTCTTGGTCAGTGCATGAGTGAAATTGTGAGGAGAGATGGGGTAGACTGGTCTAGCATAGCGAAGATGGTGAGAGGGTGAGAGCCAAAAATTGCCTGTGTGTGCACCTCCCTGCATGAGTCTATGTGTGTGTCCCCCTCCTAGCAATAATTTCCCCCTTAATACTGCATGTACCGGAGCCGACACCTGTCACTAATGAAGCACGTTCCTTCCCTTTTGAAAGTCACCTGTCCTCCCCAAGGATCTTAGGATAAAAACATATCCTTATAAACAACTTTTGGAATAATAGAAAATTATTATTCTCTTGGACTTAATCCCTTAGACTTATCCCCTCTTTCCAACCTCTCATTCCCCTCTCCCTTACCCAGCCTACTGGAGCTTAGTCCCCCATTCTCTTTTGTCATGGTCGGTCTACACACAACGATGGTTTTATATTAATAATAGGAATATTTACATGTACAAAAAATGCTCCTGGACTTTAACACCTAGGCTCTCCGGCCTACTAACACATAATCCTACTAGCTTATAATTGCTCGACTCACTAGCCTACAAACATGTTTACAATTCATAATACAACTGGGGCTCATCCTAGGGGTATTACAATCCCCTCCCCCTATTTTTGCACTGTCCTCAGTGCAATCTTATTTACACTGCATCAACAAAATTTTAAAAATCTTAAAAAATATGTGGGTACTCTGCCTGCATAGCATCCCCATTCTCCCATGTCGCATCCTCAAGAACGTACTAGGTCCACCGGACCTTTACAAGCCCTATGTCTCAATTTCAAAGCTGCTTTCTCTTCTTATCCAATATGCGCACTAGATGCATTTGCAAGGCACCTTCTTTGTCCACCTAAATCACATTCCAATCAATCACGTGATTAGGATCAAGTATATATTTCTTAAGCAATGAAACATGAAACAAATTATGTACAACCATGGATGAAGGCAATGCAAGCATATATGCAACTGGTCCAATCCTTTCTAGGATTTCAAATGGCCCACAATATCTGGCTGCCAATTTGAAACAGTTTCCCAGCTTCAGGGAGCTTTTGTTGGCTTTCACTTTCAAGAAAACATGATCACCCACTTTAAACTCCCTGTGGGTCATGTTCTTATCAACATAAATTCTCTGCCTGTCTTGTGAAGCCTTCAAATTCTTCTTAATCTTCAACATTTTCTCTTCCATTTCCTTGAGCAACTTTGGCCCAACCACTACCCTATCAACTAGGTTGTCCCAACTTATTGGTGTGTTTCACTTTCTTCCATAAAGTGCTTCAAACAGGCTCATCTTCAGTGATGCTTGATACCCATTGTTGTAATAAAATTCTACCATGTGTAGGTAATATTCCCATTTACATGGTTTGTCCATCACATACATCCTTAGCATGTCCTCTATCACTTGGTTCACCCTTTCTGTTTTCCCATCAGACACAGGATGATAGGTTGTGATGAAGTTCAGGTTAGTTCTAAACCCTTTGAATAACCCCCTCCAAAAATTTGAGGTAAATTTCGGGTCTCTGTCAAACAAAATTGTCTTGGGAATACCATGCAATCGTGTTACTTCCTTCATATAGATATCAACATCATTAGCTTCCTTGTGAGTAGTTTTCAATGGAATAAAATGGGCAACTTTCGTAAGCTTATCCACCACCACCATGATGGAATCATGTTGCTTATTTTTTCTGGGTAATCCTGTGATGAAATCCATTATCACCACTTCCCACTTCCACTTAGGAATGGGTAATGGCTATAGCAACCCTGCTGGGTGCCTATGTTCATCTTTGACCTTCTGACACTCCATACATCTGGCGATGTATTATGCAATTTCCTTCTTCATACCTAGCCAAAAGTAATGGCTCTTGACTGCTGCCACTATTTTATGATATCCAGGGTGCCCAACATAAGGCACATTATGCATTTCCTTCAAGATCATAATTCTCAATTCTGGGAAATTAGGTACATAAATACTATTTTTGTACAAGAGTGTTCCATCAGCTTTCAATTTATAATCATCCACTTTCTGTAGCATCTTACCTTGTTGTATATTTTCCACCAATTCCATGTACTGCAAATCTACATTTGCAGCTTTCGAAATTTTGCCTTTAATATCAGTTTGATACATGATAATGGTCGTAGCATATAGTTCATGCACTCTTCTGCTGAGTGCATTAGCCACTTTGTTCTCCTTTCCTTTGATATGCTTGATATCAAATTCATACTCACAAATTAAATCCAACCATCTACTATGCCTAACATTCAAAGTTGGATGATCAAACAAATACTTCAGACCGTTATGGTTTGTTCTCAGTTCAAACCTCCTTCCCATGATGTAATGCATCCATTTCTTCATGGTGTGTACAATGTATGCCAACTCCAAATCATGAGTTGCATAGTTCTTTTCATGATCCTTCAACTTTCTAGATTCATAACATACCACAAACCCATTATGACTGAGAACTCCTCCCAGTCCTTCTTTGCATGCATCTGTACACACTACAAAATCTTCATTCATATCTGTAATCCTCCGGATTGGAGTACTGGTTAACAACTGCTTCAATTGTTGGAAGCTTCTCTCACATTCTTCTGTCCATTGAAATTTATTCCCCTTCCTTTGCAAGGAAGTGATGGGGTGAGCTATCCTTGAGAACCTTGCAATGAAACTTCTGTAATAGCTAGCTAGACCCATAAAGGATCTGATTTTTGTCACATTCTTTGGCGCTGACCATTCTCTAATGGATTCTATCTTCTTAGGATCCACAACTATCCCATATTTTGAAATGATATGTCCCAAATAATGGATCTTCTTTTCATATAATGGGCACTTGATCAATTTGGCATACAGGTGGTTCTTTCTTAGCACTTGCAACACCATCCTCAAATGACATTCATGTTCTTCCTCCGACTTGGAATACACCAGGATGTCATCCAAAAATACTATGACAAACTTGTCTAGATATTCTTTGAATACACCATTCATTAGGCACATGAAAACAATGGGTGCATTTGATAACCCAAATGGCACCACTGTGAATTCATAATGACCATACCTTATTCTGAAGGTGGTCTTGCTGATGTCTTCATACTTTATCCTTACCTAGTGGTACCCTGACCTGAGATCTATTTTTGAAAATATCTTGGCATCCTTCAACTGATCAAAGAGATCATCGATCCTTGGCAAAGGATACTTGTTCTTTATAGTAACCTTATTCAACTGTCTGAAATCGATGCACAATATCAATTTCCCATCTTTCTTCTTCACGAACAAGATTGGGGCACCCCAAGATGACACACTTGGGAGTATATACCCCTTCTTCAGAAGTTCTGCACGCTGCAATTGCAGTTCCTTCAAATCTGGTGTACTCATTCTGTAATGTGTTATTGACACTGGAGCTGATCCAGGCATTAGGTTTATAGAGAAATCAATATCTCTCTTCGGGGGTAGTCATGGTACCTCCTGGAATACATCTTCAAAATATTTTAATACTGGATGGTCTTTAATATTTGACACCTTATCCTTCGGTGCTTCTTCCATATGAGTTGCAAATATTTGGCATCTCTTCCTGTAACACTTCTTCAACTGTGTTGCTGAGATTTCTCTGATAGTAACTTCCCTAGGAATTCCTTGGAATTTCCTTGGGTTTCCTTCCTCATCTAGGCAATTGAATGCCTTGTTACGATAGTTTAAGATGGCATGGTGTTGGTCCAACCAATCCATCCCAATTAGACAGTCATAGGAACCCAAAGGTAAGATGTTCAATTCGACCCTTGTGCTCAGTCCATTCATGCCCATTGGACATGACTTAACCAACTCAACAACCTTTCTCTTGGCTACTGTAGCCAGCTGCACTAACCAATATTTTCCAAGCTTGCTTCTTGGCAAATGAAAACTTTCCACCATTCTAGGATCTATATAACTATGACTAGCCCCTTTCTCTTAGCACCCAACCGATGCGACCACAGGATGTGGCCAAACGCTAGGTCTATATGTACTTATTTGAGACTTCGAGCCTCCGGCTTCGAAAGTTTTCAAAGAATATCACAACCAATGTCTCGGAGTTCCGGATTTATGAACTCGCAAAGTAGGGTGGATCAATAGTCCACGACTACCCAACATCCAACAACTGACACCCACTATGGAACTCCAGGCATCTGAGCTCCGGGACTTCAGAGCTTTGAAGCTTCAGGACTTCAGAGGATTTTACATCCGCACACCCCCAACACCTTGAACTGTTAATCTATGAACACTTCCATTTTACCTTTGGTGATTTCATTACATCTCGTCACCTCAGTGTTACAAAACTTTTGAAAGTTCTTCCTTTTGTTCCCTTATGAACCATTTTTCCGGAGTGTCAAGTCTCCGGACTTCACAACTGGCACCACACGTTCACTGGGACCCATGGTATCCATACTGGAACTAAGATACCGAATAGTCACATCACTTAACACCTTTCAAATTGAAGGGGAATGCAACGATGGTTTGGAGTAACCTTCCTTTTGTCCCGCAATTCTTTTGATGCTGACACATAACCCCCTGGTAAAACCGTGGTTTGGATTGTGGGACTGCCTTGGGGAATTAACTCACGTGCAACTTGGGTCCCTGTAATTCTCCTTGGTCGTCGATCTTAATGTATGGTGATCAACGCCAGTGTGGTTGCTGACCTTTAACTATGTTATGTAACCTCAGGGCCCCACTAACCATGCTCAAATGAAGTGCCACATGGCGGAATACTAGTGGCTGACACGTGGCCCAATCATATGGGTGACGCATGTCACATTCCAAATGACATTTCAATCTTTGACGGGTTTGAAACCCACTGACATGTGGCACACATCCCATGTGTCCACGTCATTCTCGATGACATCATCATGCCATGTTACTCCAAAATTTCAGACTACATAAGTTTTTACACCTGCTTCCTTCCAGTCTCCCGAATTCTGAATTTATGGACTTCTTTACCCTCTGGGTCCACATAACATAGTTGTCAACATTCCAAGTGGGGGCATGTGGCAGGTATAGGATATATCCATGTCACCTCCAAGTGACGTCATCATGACTCACCATTTCAGCTCTTCGGGCTTTGGAGCTTCGGAATTCAGGAGTTCTCGCCTCCGCACACACTAATTCTCCCCAACACCGAAATCCTGAACAAGTGAATCTGCTAACACATGTCCCTCTTGACGGATGGTCTGGATTAACTCCAGACTTCGGAGCTTTGAGCCTTTGGATTCTTCTGCTTTATAACATATAACTTCGCCGAAGTCTCTAAATTTGAAGGACTTGCATGTTAACCCTCCTGCACTTTTCTCCAGATCTCGCGGTCGTGAAGTTTCCTCCTTCTCATGAACATATCATATGACCAACATTAATCCGCGACCCAATACCGCGTCTAACATGGTTTTGTAATACCGCTACACCTCCCAAGCTTCGTAACACGACCAAGGTAACTTCTTGGCACTCAGGAATGTTCTGAGGTTCGACATTAGTTCCTCTTGACACATTTTCCACCTGAAACCTTGGTTCCAAAGGCCACTTATCCGACCCATCCAGGCTCAGTGATTGAACCTTGGCTTTGATACCAAAATGTAACATCCCCAACCTTCTACACCTCTGTCGGGCAATGCTACCCAAATACCTTATCTTCCACCAACTAGCTCTGATACCAAAATGTAACATCCCCAACCACCAACAGGCCGATCAATGCCACTGAGGAACATACATACATATATAACATGCATTTCTAATGAATTTAAAACAAATAACACTGAATTACTTCTACCATACAGACTCAAATGGAATTGACAGTAATTCCTACATGCAACGGAACACATTGTATCATTTCAAGAATCATAGACATGCATAGCATACATAATTAAGAACGAAATGATACTTATTATTTAACTAGATAAAAACCACCAACTGCGTGGAGACCTTCCACGAACCTCCCATCCTTAGACCACACTGCTCATCACTCTCAATAGTGGGTCACCCCCTAGCCGGAACTAAAATTCACCGGGCAAGGGATTCCTAGGCTAGGCAAGGTCAATAGGAAAGTCACATAGTTTAAAAGTAAGGATTCTCTCCTAGGAGCCACTTACGCCCACTTCTCACATAATCTCATTCCCCACATGCTTGTCCCACTCCAGGAGTATACACCTTCAATGTCACATAGTCCATCAGCTGCTCCACCTCCCTTACGGGGCTTCATCAACAGGTTGGAATGGAATTCTCAGAGCTCTGTAGCAGCTACGAGACTCCCTCTAGGGGAACTCACTTCCTCATCACACTCTCTCACTTGGAGAGATTTTCTCACAGGCCTGACAACCTGCTTATTCAATCCACAACAACCTCTCTCACCTGGAGAGAGAGTTGCTCACAGGCCTAACAACCTGCCTCTTCAACTGCGAGCTTAAAAACCCGCTTCTTAAAACCACAATAGCTAATTTGGGTAAGGCAAGGGACGACTCAGTGAATTACAGAGGTGCACAATGACCATGGGTTCGAAAATGGTGGAAATGGCTGGCTGCGTTCTTGCTCAGTGCGTGATTGAAATCGTCNAACCCGCTTCTTAAAACCACAATAGCTAATTTGGGTAAGGCAAGGGACGACTCAGTGAATTACAGAGGTGCACAATGACCATGGGTTCGAAAATGGTGGAAATGGCTGGCTGCGTTCTTGCTCAGTGCGTGATTGAAATCGTCAGGAGCAATGGGGCAGACTGGTCTAGCATAGCAAAGATGGTGAGAGCGTGAGAGCCAAAAAATTCTTGTGTCTGCACCTCCCTATGTGAGTCTGTGCATGTGTCCCCCTCCCAAAAAGATTTCCCCCCTTAATACTACATGTTCCTGAGCCGACACCTGTCGCTCATGAAGCAAGTTGCTTCCCTTTTGAAAGTCACCTGTCCTCCCCAAGGATCTTAGGATAAAAACATATCCTTCTAAACAACTTTTGGAATAATAATAAATTATTATTATCTTGGACTTAAGCCCTTAGACTTAGCCTCTCTTTCCAACCTCTCAACCCGCTCTCCCTTACCCAACCTAGTGGATATTAGTCCCCCATTCTCTTTTATCTTGGTCGGTCTACACGCAACGATGTTTTTATATTAATAATAGGAATATTTACATGTACAAAACATGATCCTAGCCTTTAACACCTAGGCTCTCCGACCTACTAACACATAATCCTACCAGCTTATAATTGCTCGACTCACCATCCTACAAACATGTTTACAATTCATAATACAACTAAGGCTCATCCTAGGGGTATTACATATACTATGAATATTAATACAACTAATGTACTCTTGAGGGAACATAGGCAAAGCAATCATATCCTTCAACAATAAATAATATTAAGATGATGGAAAGACATAAAAGAGAAAATCCCATTACAAATGAGAGAATCAAACAAAGATGAATTCTCAATTGTAACTTTAGAAGAAATAACATAAGGTTGACTACAATGAACAAAGCACTTAACAAAGAGTGAATTCAAGACCTGTAATCATTAAACACAACAATTGCATTAACCATATGAAAGGAGCATATATCAATGATGAATTTCAATCATGTACTCTTAACTATGCTTAGAATAAATAACGGAAGTGAAATGAATGTGAACTAGAGGAAAACACACTAAAGAATATACTGTGATGAATCTTGGCTATCAAAAGCACTGTACTACTGTATTAATTCATAAGAACATTCTGAGAAATTTACACACAGTCCCTTCTCCTTCCTGGTTGAAAGTCCTCCCTTTCTCTATTCTTTTATAATGAAATATATAGCACTAAATTCCCCTTCCATCTCACAACTTCGAACTCCAACCCCTTTCCCAAAATAGAAATAGTTACAAATAGAGCATGACACATTTTAACTGATCTCCTGTTTTTCAGGATAAAAATAGGCTTCAAAACTCCACCTGCAATTCTCAAACTGTAACAACTGTGTAAAATATGAGATAGGTTTTTGTATATAATCTCGTTATGAAGAAAACACTCTCTTAGTTTCTTGAAATTCATCTCCAGTTGGCTGAAATACGTGTCACAAAAACATGTCTCGAAAAAGAAATCATGAAATTGAAAAATAGGGCTCCAAGATTCCTTTGAATCTCACAATCTGTGACACCTGTGTAAAAAATGAACAAGGATAATGTTCTTGGGTCTGTGCTTGACAATAAACTCCTTTGAATTTTAAAAATTGATTCTGGTTCACCCGAAAATCGTCCTGTAAATTTTCTTT
>SNQJ01S0264818.1:0-12020 GCA_010110895.2 Picea sitchensis
TTCCTCAGAACAGTCGCTAGCCCTGAGACCTTAAATGGTTAAAGACGATGGGAAACCGGGCTTGAGCGTTGCTTATGTGTCTTGGAGGTCCTAACCTTGCAGGGTAGGACGGGCGGGAGGTCAGTCGTATTCAGCCATCAGTTTTACTTGTCGCTAAAATGTCTGCGTTGTGCACCTCTGCCTATGGTTGTATTGTTGTAGTTTCTCGTTGAGGCCTTCAGTCGTCTTGTATTGAAATTCGTGATTGATTCTTGTTGTTTTTTGAGTGGCATCGTGTCGTTCCGTAGGTTGCTACTTCTACACGCGCGCACACACCGTAAAAACACAAAAAAAAAAACATTTCACCTACTACTACTATGGTTGTCGTAACGAGGCGGTTCGTTACAGAAACTTTCATACAAATCAATACCTTCCAAATATGTTTATGATACCAGTCATGCTTTGTACCTTCCATCTATTATTATGTTTGATTTTATATAAGGAGATTCATCAAAAATGCATCTCTTTTCATGATGATTATGTGGGCATTAGGATCCCAAAATTTGCATCCCTTAACATCATCACAATAAAAAAGATCTACCTGTTTGATCTGGGTTCTATTTGGGCTCAACAGAAACTCGAATGGAAGCTAGGATTTCGTCACTGTCGCTCCTCCTCTTCTTTCCATAGATCGAAACACCTTCACTCTGATACCACTTATTTGGATTTAGAGCTTGAAACAATAATTAAATGCAATAAATATAACAATAGAGTAAAAAAAAACACTAATATAACACATGATATTTACGTGGTAAAACCCTGACAATGTGTCAAGGAAACATCCATGAGGCAAGGTAGTATCTCTTATTATTAAATATAGGCTTACAATCAGGCTTACAATCAGGCTTACCACACCTTACAAATGTCTTTCGGAGATTCATGGATATATAAAACATGGGTTATATCGTTACATAAATTCAAGAACTTGCTTTGGTTACATTGATTCACAAACTACCTCTATTATACAAACTACCAAATATTTACTATTAATAAATTTGTATTATTACCATAACTGATTGTTTTCATAATTCCAACAACATACAATTGAGCTTTTCCGAGTTCATTTAGCTGAATATAATTGATTATCTTTGAATGGTTGCAATTTCAAGTTGTATTTTTGCATCATATAAAATGAAGTGTAGTAAAAAAAGTTTAAGGTTAGGAAACAATGAAGGGTAAACCAAAACTTTACCCATCTAGGAATTGTTAAAGTGAAATTCCCAACCTTCTCCCAAGTTTTACATGAAAACCATTGAAACTTCCATATTTTACCATCTTTTCCCTCTCCCATATTTTCTCGATATCTCAGGGAGGTGTATTGAGTTGAGGTTGATGGAATTGTTGTTATTCTACACTGATAGGCGTCATGGATATACAGAATTTGGGAGGCGTCTGGTGACTTAACTATTGACGAGGACTATGTTCCAACATAGTCCGGGCGAATGGAATGTTCTACCACGAGAATGTTGACAACAATTTTAATTTTTTTTGGTCTTTATATTTTCTTCTCCATATCTCACACGTGAGGGAAGCATTGCAGGAGGAATGTCTTTTACTAAATAGATCCCTACAAATCAAAGAAAAACAATCCATGGAATATGGACTTTGTGCATATTTTAAAATACTCATCATCCTTGTCATAATGTGCGATGAGGGTTGTACAAATGTTATCTGTAATGGAATCATCAAATACGTTGGGCTCATATATGAATATATTAAAAACAAGCACATGAAGTGAAAATACATGCATTTTTGTTGTTATTGGACTTCAGTCCATCCATTTAACCCTCACCTCTATGGTCATACCTCACTCTTAGCCTTGAAAATTATGGTACAAAATTTAGTAAAACTAGCATGGAGCCACTTAACGCCTAGTTGATGAACGCCAAGAGAGGCCTGACATATTGTGTCGCTCACCATAGCTTATACCTGGAAAGCAGGTTAATCAAGTTAATGAATAATCTGTGTTAATCAGGCGCCCTAATGATTCAGTGACCAGAATGACATGCACAAGGTTTATCTTTGTTAATCCTGACCTTTAATCTGTGGACACAATGAAGAATATCATTCTATCATTAAATATCACACACACATACTTGAAAACTAGAAATAAAAATTATAGAATGAATCTTGCTGCTCTCATATGACGCAAACGACACCTAGAGGCGACCAAAGTAGCACCACTTACTTCATTGAATGAATCAATCAAAAGTACATGAATATAAAGGAATACATTTGATTTAGAGAGTTTGAACAAACTACTATAAAATATGATCTATGTCCTAAATAAACACACAATACAGACCTCCTAAATAATAGGTTCTCAATTATTTCCAAGTATCCCCCTTAATGGAGAAAGGGTTGACTTCCACACCTAACATGTCTCTAAACAATTCAACTCTTATCTTCACAAGGGGCTTAATGAATATATCAACATCATTTTCACAAGTATTACAATACATTAAAGCAACATCATTAGACTGCATCTTCTCTTGAACAAAATGAAACTGAGCATCAACATGCTTTTTCCTTGCATGATTATTTTACAACTTGATTGAGCTTTGGTTATCACATATGATCATTGCAGATTTCCCTTTTTCTTCTCCAACATCTTGAAGAAGTCTTCTCAACCAAAAAAATTCACAAGTTGTTGCACACAAAGATTTATATTCTTCCTCAGTAGATGACAAAGATACAGTAGGCTGATTCTTACTGCTCCATGAAAAATTCTTGGATCCGATACTAAAAACATAACCTATAGTAGATCGCTGATCATCCAGATTGCCAACCCAATTTGAATATAAGTAACCTGCTAGCTCAACATGAAATGAATTAGTGAATTTAATACCATAATCAATTAATCCTTTAAGATACATGAGTATCCATTTCGCTATATTCCAATGGATTTCTAGAGGTCCTACCATAAACTGACTTAACACACTAACATAATATGCTATGTCAGGTCTGGTTGTAGTGAGATAGTTCAAGCTTCCCACCATTTGTCTATACATTGTACCATATACCTCCTTTGAACAATCATCACAAGAGAGTTTTATGTTTTTCTTCATTGGAACAAAATAAACTTTACACTGATCCATTTTAAACTTCTTAAGTACTTCTCTGGCGTATTTACCCTGAGAAGCAAAAGTTTGACTAGCATTTTTCCAAAATTCAATGCCTAGGAAATAATGTAACTCACCAAGATATTTCATTTCAAATACCTGTGACATCTGCTCCTTAATTACATTAAGCAATTTGTTAGAATTTCCTGTAATAACTAAATCATCAACATATAAGGAAATCAATACAACATGCCCCTTCTCATCAAACTTGGTATACAGATTTGGATCACTTTTTCTCCTCATAAAACCATGTTGAAGAAAAAAGGAATCTATCTTCTCATACCATGACCTAAGTGTCTGTTACATCCCATACACATCTTTCTTTAATTTGGATACTAAATGTTCCTGACCATTTTTCACAAACCCCTATGGTTCAGTAAGGTAAACCTCCTCCTTTAACTCGCCATTCAAAAAATCATATTTTACATAAAATTGGTGAAGCTTCCAATGGTACTTTGTAGCTAATGCAATTAACAATCTAATAGTATTTAGTTTATCTACAGGTGAAAATGTTTCTGCATAATCAATACCATCATTTTGTGACTACCCTTTTGCTAGCAATCTAGCTTTGTATTTGTCTATACTACCATCTTCTTTAAATTTAGGTTTGTATATCCATTTACATCCAATAGGATTTTTATCTTTAGGCAATTTAGTCAATTCCCAAGTTTTGTTTTTCATTATAGAATCATATTCTTCCTCCATTGATTTTCTCCACTTTTCATGTTCATTAGATTCATTAAATATCATGGGTTCTATGACATTTGAAATATTATTCATCAGGGCATTCTTTATACCTTTCAGGTAGACGAACCTATCATGAGGATCTTCTTAACTAATTATCTTATTCTTCACTTTGTGAAGATCCTTCTTCACCTCTTGGTGAACTATGAGTGTTGGATGTATCCATGTCACTAGATCCTTCTTACTCTTGTTGTTGTTGTTTCTTCTTGTTTTCTTCTTTGACCTCTTCATCTTCAAGTAGAACATGTCATCCCTCATGATTGTTCCTTTCATTACTTCCTTCTCCCCTCTCATAGAAAATTACATCTCTACTCGCAAACAATTTGCGAGTAGATGGATCAAACAATTTATATGCTTTAAATTATGAACAATACCCTATAAAAATACATTTGATAGATTTAGTATCAAGTTTCTTCCTATTCTCCTTTGGAATATGTGAAAACTCCTTACACCCAAATACCCTCAAATTATTAACTGTTGGTTTGCAACCATACAGGGCTTCAAAAGGAGTTTTATGATCAAGACATCTTGTTGGAATTCTATTATTTAAATAAACAACAGTACTAATGGCTTCATCCCAAAAACCATTTGAGATATTCTTACCTTTCATCATACTACGTGCACACTCCACCAGAGTTTAGTTTTTCCTTCCTGCAATTTCATTCTGTTGTGGAGTGTGTGGTACTATAAATTACTGTATTATTCCATGATCTTTGAAATACTTGATGAAGTTCCCCAATATGTACTCTCCTCATTGATTTGAATGGGGGAATTTTATGGAATTCCCTGTTTTCTTCTCCACCATGTTTTTAAATTCCTTAAAGTATTCAAAAACATCACTCTTTTTCCTAAGGAAGTACACCCATGTGTACCTTGTGCGATAGCCACTAAACAACACAAAATATTAAGCACCTCCTAAATACCTTTTCTGCAGTGGTCCACAAACATCATTATGCACAAGTTCTAATAAGTCTCTTTTTCTGTTATCAGAATTAGTGGGGAATTCATCTCTGTGAATTTTTCCTAATGCACAACCTTCACAAGCAACACAAACATTCTTCAACATAGGGAGTCCTTCAACCATACTCTATTTTTTCAATAACAACAAATCATGATAATTGATATGACCATACGTCTGGTGCCAAAGAGTTTTTGTTGGCATGGTTGCATAAGTCAATGCTTGATGATTCTTGTTGGTAACATCAAGTTTGTACAGGCCTCCAACTATGACTCCTGAAGAAACAGGTCTGTAATGATCCAACAAATCATTCACTATTCAATATGTCTTGAAGAATTCGACCTTCAAATTCTGATCTGTAATCGTGGACACAAAATTCATTTTTTTCTTTATCCCAATCACATACACAACATTGCGAATGTGTCCGACAGTACCATTTGGAAATGTTACTAAAATAACTCCATATCCATTGATATGATATCCACAATCATCTCCAAGATAAATATGAGAACCATTGTTTGTTTCCTTGTAATTTGCATACCACTTCTTATTGCAACATAGCTAGCAACTTAACGAAAACTCTACAGAGTTCTCGTTTTTGTGGGGGTCCAATTTTTTACCCTGTTTTTAAAAATGGTGCTACCAGTAGCACCCCCCCTCCGTTTTTAGGTAGTTTTTCGATATTTTAAATTTTTCGATCCACAATGTTTCCACATCATTTTTTTAAATGCTTACTTTTCATCTATTTTCATTTTTTTCTAATTTTTCTTTTTATTCAATGGTGTTTTTAGTCATTTTTTCATGTTTCTTTCAATATTAAAAATATTTTTTACCATTTAATTTTTTGAAGTTACGATTTTGAATATAATTTTGTCTCCTTAATTAATTTATTGTTCCATACTTTTTAAATATATTGAAAAACATCATTTTTAACACATTGTTTACCTTTGCTTCAACACATCGAAAACTAATGTAGTTAAATAACACTATTTTTGAATATTTAGGAAAAAAATACACAATTTATATCCATATATAATTAAAAAAGCCTATACATTTTGGTACATATTTAAAATAACATGTCAAATAAAGCATTTTTATGGACATAATAGAATAAAAAATTCAAGATTTTATAAGAAATTATCATTTTCTTTCATATTTTTATAAAGTAAAAACTGACAACATTTAATAAAATTTTCCAATGTACAGTGATTCACATACAAATAAAACCAAAGCAAAAAAAAGAAAAAACAATAAAAAGATTCATCACAAAACAACAATAGATACATCTTTATTCTTATTTTAAAATATGAAAGTCAAAACATTACAGTTATAGCTTATCAAAAATTTGGAAAACTGAGCTTCATCTTCAAAGGTATCTTTAAACTAATCAGCAATATCATATATCCCAAATTCATCATTCTCAATAGACACATTATCATCAATTTTTTTATTCAATGGTGTTTTTAGTCATTTTTTCATGCTTATTTCAATATTAAAAATATTTTTACCATTTACTTTTTTAAAGTTACGATTTTTCATATAATTTTGTCTCCTTAATTAATTTATTGTTCCATACTTTTTAAATATATTGAAAACCATCATTTTTAACACATTGTTTACCTTTACTTCAATACATCGAAAAAAATTGTAGTTAAATAACACTGGGTGAAATCATGAAGATGGGTTACATTTTTTGCTTGTTTTATGAGGAAAACAATTGTATTTTCACAAGTTATTCAACTTCCAACATACCGAAGTATTTTTATTATTTAGAATTTCACTTTAGAGTAAAAAAAAACTTGTGAATAATTGTGTTAGCTTTCCAATGACTATTTTTCAATTTTTTTTTATCACGATTTGATATGTCAATTTGACAGTTGTTTAACAGTATGTTCCTTAAACATGAAATGAATGATAATGAATTACTTATTTCGACAACAATGTATCTATTATTAAACTTATGTTTTTAAGAAATAAAATATACTGCAACAATCTACAGAGACTTTATTTTATTATGACTATAATTTTGGATCTAACGGATGAATATTATAATTTCTAGAATTTTTTTAAGTTGACCAAGCTGAAAATGTTGCATATTTTAAACACGTGTTTTTCTACACATTGTATCTATGTTAATTTTTACTTAAAACTAAAATCTAAATATACCCTTTTGAAAAGAACAATTTAAGGATTATGAATATATTTTTTTCCAAACTTTTCACTGTATATTTTTAGAGATACTGATATTTCATTTCATCGAATCATAATGTCTGCTGAAAATATTATGTAGTGATCTTTTAAAAAAATTAAATAAAATTAGATAAAAATAAAGAAAATGAAAATAAATTATAGAAATTGAAAGTAGATTCAATTTTGGAAATGTTGGTATTTGCAGGAGTCTGCAACCTTCGAAGTTCAGTTAAGCTTGGGGCAATTCTCTAGTTTTAGTTTTCAGTCCCAATTTCCTTCTTTCGGCCGAAATAATATTTCGGTCGAAAAACTAATATTTCAGCCGTAAGACTAAAATCTAACGGAAAGTGTCAAAACTGAATGGTTTCCAAGGTTTTCGACCAAAAAACCATTCTTTTGGCCGAAAGACTATGGAACAAATTCTATCCATCGGAAAAAATGAAACGACGCGTCATATCATTTTCTTCTGCGCCAAATTGTATAAATAGGCTTTCGGCCGAACACATTTAACACAATTCATTGGATGGACATAGAGATATAAGCTTGAGGATAGGGATTTCAAAGCATTTATATTACTGATTGCAGCTGTATTCTTTTCTTTCTTTATTTCTTCCCTCTTTTCCATAGGCTTAATCGAAGGATCGATATCGATACATGATGGTTTTCTTAATCTGGGTGCATGTGCAAGAAAAACTCCGCAAAAAAGTGTCTTGCAAAATAGTTTGGAACCTCATCATTCCACGACAATTTCCCATATGTGGCCAAAAATCTATTATAAGGATGTCTATAAAAGTCGGGGTGCTTAAAATATTGCACCTTCAACATTTTCCGCTTTGGGCCCTCTTTGAAATTGAACATGGAGATGGCATCTTCTTTTGAAACTCTGATTTTACTGTCTCCCATTTATCAGGACCCATCACCTCTGACTTTCGTCGCCTCATTAGATCGACAAAACTGTCAGTGGTTGGCCCCATCTTCTGATATGCATCCATAAAGTTTTCCAGTAAATGCAAAACAATTTGAAAATTTTGTTTGTTCTCCAAAGGAAGTTCCAAGACCGCCAAATCATTTTCCAACCTCTTTTTAACACATGAGCATTGATCAAGTGTCATTGCTTCGGTATTCCCTTCCCAAGGAAGTTCATCGCCAACTTCTGAAGGATAGGTGGATGTTGCTGTGTAATCTTTTGTTTCTTCATAACGCGGCGTCCTAAATCCACCTTCACCCTCTGCACCAACATTTGAATCTTCGTGACAACCACTCTCATTGTCGCTCCTTGCTCTAAATTGATTGCCTACACACACATTTGAATGTAACTTCAAGATTTAACCTCACATAAATTTAAATACAACAAAATTCAACAAAAATAAACAAAATTTAAGAACCTTACCAGAAATATTTTCCGGTTTAGAGCTATTACCTACTTTCTCAGATTTAGGAGTGTTGATGAGCAACCTATCCAAGAAGGTTGCATCCATAACACTGGTTTGAGTAGGTTCCGCAGTTGATCTATTTACAGACTCGGTTGAAACTCTCCTCTGACGAGATTGTTGGTGCTCACTCGGAGTCTCAGTTGAAGAAGGAGTTATTGTTCTTCCTTATTGAGAATACCTTGAGAGTTTGAGAGGAATGTTTGCATAATATCATGTCGACATCAGTCTGCAATATCTATCCACAATGCAGATTTTATCAAAAAAAATACAGAGATGTACTCAAGTTCAAGCAATTAAAAACGTAGAGATAAATCAAATTTTTAAACAATCAAGCCACAGAGGTACTTGCTCATTAGAAGGTGAAAATAATGGTCATTCAACCATGAATCAATCCACTAAAAGATAAGTAAGGGGTCCATGGACAGCATGGCAGATTCTTATCCTTCACTCATCATCCATGCACAGAAAAGCAGGGCATTTGAATCTATAGGTCTTTAAACACCGAAGCGATGACCATCGATTCAGCTCTTGGCCGACTACTCAGGCACTGACTGATAACTAAAGGGATAAGTAACAGAAGATAAAACCAAAATCTTTTCACAATAATAAAAAAAGCCCACACATAGAAGTCATTGAAATCAGAAGTTGGGTTTGTCAAGGGACTGTCATTCCATTGAGAGGTTTATCATTCACAATCCACATCAAAGAAAAAGACACAAAAACTAAACATTCATCCATGAATCAATTTGGCCAAGATTTTGGTGTCTTGGATTGCTTGACTAATGTTGAGGTGTGTGTGAGCCCATTCTTAATATTAGCTTCATGCTTTTTAATCCTTATTTGAAATGATCACCCAGTTTCCCTGATGTAGTTTTTTCCACAAGTGCATTCTACCTTATAGACCAATTATACTAACATTGGTCCATGGTATCCTTCACTGATATCATCTTTTATCTAATGGTTTCAAGGGGTTTAAAAGTGGAGATGATATCCTTTTCTATTAGAACCTTGGTGACACTATTGGTGACCCCTTTGATGTAGGGAAGGTGGGGTATCTGACTCGATTGAGTTTCTCTAGAACGAGGCTCACCTCTTGTCGTAACCATGGATTTTCTTATTGTAGCAGTGATATCCTCATTCATATGACCTATTCTCTTGAAAACCTTATCAAGGTGATCTTTTTCCTATTCAAGGTGGTCTTCATCAAAGATATTAATGGCTCTTAGTGCTCGGATTTTCTGAACTCCTATATTTAAAGTGGGATGGTGATAATATTTTGCATGAAAATAGCTATCTATATGAGTTTTATTCTTGTATACTTCATGCACATGGTTCCCATATTGATTCTTTTGAATTAGTACATCCAAAATGGGATGTTATTATTCTCCTCCAATTCCANGTAGTTTTTTCCACAAGTGCATTCTACCTTATAGACCAATTATACTAACATTGGTCCATGGTATCCTTCACTGATATCATCTTTTATCTAATGGTTTCAAGGGGTTTAAAAGTGGAGATGATATCCTTTTCTATTAGAACCTTGGTGACACTATTGGTGACCCCTTTGATGTAGGGAAGGTGGGGTATCTGACTCGATTGAGTTTCTCTAGAACGAGGCTCACCTCTTGTCGTAACCATGGATTTTCTTATTGTAGCAGTGATATCCTCATTCATATGACCTATTCTCTTGAAAACCTTATCAAGGTGATCTTTTTCCTATTCAAGGTGGTCTTCATCAAAGATATTAATGGCTCTTAGTGCTCGGATTTTCTGAACTCCTATATTTAAAGTGGGATGGTGATAATATTTTGCATGAAAATAGCTATCTATATGAGTTTTATTCTTGTATACTTCATGCACATGGTTCCCATATTGATTCTTTTGAATTAGTACATCCAAAATGGGATGTTATTATTCTCCTCCAATTCCACTGAGGGATTTCCACTAAGGGATACATAGAGAGACCTAATTTTACTATTAACTAAGGGATTTCTACTAAGAAATTTATAATTAATTGTTACATAAAGGAACCATATTTCCAATAAGGGATTTATTAACTATAAACTCCCTAACTCCCTTGCTTGATATAGTTTCCCCATTAAGAGAATGACTAAAACTAGCTACCTGATGTAAAATCACAAGAGACTACTAACATGAAAGAAAAATTGCTACCTATTTCTTCATGGGGGTTGGCATAAATATGCTAATTCTTGGCTAAATCATTTGAGAATGGAGAAGGAGATCACTCTATAGAACATTGATATACCATTAAAAATACTATTAAATAGAAATTCAATGAAATATCAATTTACTTATGAAGAGTTTTTGTTAACTAGAAGGTACGAATAAAATGTTATTTCTAACATAAAAAATCCCATATGATATGGGTTTTCATTAAAAAATGTTTCTACTATGAGTGGATATATCACTAGTGTTAGGTCACATGGCCCTCATAACATTATGATTCCTTGTTTCCTCACATAGTTCCTACCATTTTTAAATTATGCCTACATATCCAACACAAATCCAATAAGTTCTCAATTTGAAGTTATATTATATGAATATAAATATCATCAATAAGATAAGCATTGAATAACTTTGGTCAATATGTCTGAAGTAATAAATGAGTATAATTTACTTAGTTCCCATCTAAGACTCTTTTATTTCTATAAATTAGACTTTATCATCCAAATGAATTATTTGTTATAATTATTCCTTTACTCGAAGGGCCTCTACAATTGGAAAAGACCACCAAAGTGAAAGACATTGGAAAGGAGCACCAAAGTGGGAGACTGGTTCCTTTTTGAACAATTTACTACACAAGTAGGTCACTCATGTATTACACAGATATGTGACCAAGACTCATGACAATATGTAGGACATGTGAAGCATAGGGGGAAATTTACTTGTACCCATTATCATTAGGTCTCACTAGATGGTTTCAAGATGTTTTTTTTCAAACTATGCATAATTGACTTGAAGATCACATTGAGATAATTAATGGAAATAATGGATGCATGTTTCTAGAACATGTCAACAAAAACCTAAAGGGTTCTAAAGAATGTTTATTGGTCAATTCTTTGTCTAGTATGGTCTATGAGTAGTTGAATGGTTGAGGACTAAGTTGATTGGGGTTCTTGATAGAATAGCACTCAACATTACCATGGAATAGATCAATCCTAATGGTTTCTTTGAGGGTGCATATACTAACCTCAATGAATTGACAAAATGTAAAAGGGATTGCAAGATCAAAAGAAACATGTGTATGGTGCATCGCCAATAATCATTGAACCAATTCATTGTCATTAGTAAGTGGGCATCAAATGACATGTAGAAGTTGAATTGATTGTTCAAGTGGCATGTAAAGAAGAGGAACAATTGTAACTATCTTTTAGAGATGGGCCATAAGAATATGAATTGCTAGAGATTGAGAGAGGGAGGTAGAAGTTTGAAGATTACAATTGAGAAAGGATGCAATTATAGGTCTCTACAATTGGAAAAGACCACCAAAGTGGAAGACATTGAAAAATACCA
>SNQJ01S0264819.1:0-12020 GCA_010110895.2 Picea sitchensis
AGAGGGGAAATTTTGATGATACACACTTCTAGTAGGATGGTTCATCCTAGAACCCTTCCCATAGTTCTTAAATCTTGAGAATTTAAACCCCTTCTTCTTGAATCCCAAACTACTCTTCTTCTTCCAGTCCTCGTGAGGTCCTGTCTTACTCTCGAACTGTTCATAACAATACCCCGCCTTCCGGATAGTTTCTTCTAGGGTCTTTGGTTCGTCAAATTCAATCTTGTCTAGGTAGGTCTGAGGTAACCCATTAACAAATCCCTGCATTTTTATCTTTTCATCCTTTATGTAGGGTACATACCTTAGTAGCTAAAGGAATTTATTGACATATTCATCTATGGTGAGCTTCCCCAACCTGAGTTCATAAAGATCCTTAGTCTTCCCATCCATGTATTTCTCTGATAGATATTGCTTCATAAAGTATTTCTCGAACTGTTTGCATGACAAGTATTTCTCACAGAATCGTTTCACATTCCTATGGTATTCCCACCAAATGGACGACTTTTCATTTAGGTTGAAGATGTTTATTTGAGCCTTCAAGTTTTCAGAGTAGTCATGGACTCTGAAGTACTTCTTTAAACCAAGCAGCCAAGCCTCAGCCTCTTCTCATTGCTTAATCTCTCCATCGGAAGAGGGTGGTTTGGCTTTCTTGAACTCTTCAGGATGATGACCCTTAGAATGCCTTTGCCTCCTTCCTTCCTTTCCTTTGAGAATATGAGATAGTTTTTCTACTAGAAGTTCTCTGATGAGTGTCCCCTACCTCCAGGATGGTCCTTATTTGAGGTACTTCTCCTAGTGTGGTCACTTATGGGGCCATGTTTTTGGATCTCAGGTGGACTTTGACTCCTCTTCACATGTATTCGATCCACATGGCGGTTATGGGTTCATGTTGTAGCTTCCTMTTTATGTCGGATAAGCTCTACAACAAGACTGCATTAATTTCTATTTGTTTTTCTTTCTCCTTTATCAATCTCTYGTTTTCATCCTTGCAACTCTATAATTCGTCCCTAAGGCTCCTTACATTTTCAGTCAGATCCGGAGAGGTTTCCACCACCCTCCTTTCATCATATTCTTCATCTCTATTGTGGGAGCCATCCCCCACTTCATAACACATCACCATCCTTTAGACTTGAAGTTTTTCCCATGACTTATTGACTACTCGAGTGCTAACAAAACACTTATTGTTAGCTAACAGTCTATCGGTTTATGAACAATACACAGTTCAAATTTCCTAAATGCATACACACAGTAGAAAGTTTCATTATTTTCCTCAGTAAAATTTTAACCAGACTCTTTATGAAAGAAGTAAGATAGGGTGTCACTCTTAAAATTACTCTAAATATGTTTTTTTTTTTTTTAAGCGACTCGTCCATGAGCCCAAGTAGGGAAAGTGTTGTAACAATGCTCTGATACCAATTTGTAACACACCCATGGTGGGGCATAAAAATTTTTGTTCTCCTTAAATAATCAAATCCTCTATCCCTGGTCTCTAATTTGGGAATCAGAGCCTAGCCCCTTTTTCTTCGGTGACCATCACATATGACCACAGGCTATGACAGTACACCAAGGCCACAGGCGCCTATTTCAGCACTTCAACTTTGGTCTTCGAGAGTTATTGATTCATCACACGCCAATTCCTCCAAACTCCGAAGTGGCGAAGTTCTGAACTGGCATGAAGGAATCAATGGTCCCTTCTCTCCCTCAATATTAACGACCCTCAATGATCTTGGGCCTCTAGGCTTTGGCAGAATTTGAAGCACCTCCTTGCAAAACCTATGGAGTACTAATCCTCCGAAGTGCACCATCCAACGTAGCATGTCCTTAGGTATTTTGATGGTCGTGATTCACTTTGGGAATTTGACGCTCGGGAGTCCCAAACATTCAAACATCCTTTCCTCCCAAGGTACTCCATACCCGGGATTTTAGATCAAGCGCCACACGTCTATCGTAAATCGATGACTTAGTTTCATTTCGGGACTTCGACATTCGGGAGCTTCAGACGTTTCTACAGCCTTGTTCTCCCAAAGAGTTTTATTCTAGAGTCAAGGCTCGTGCACCATGCATCCTTCCAGATCAATGATCATTGTTTACTTTGGGACTTTGGTGTTGAAGAGTTTCTACCTCTTCACGTTTTCTTTCTCCTGAAATTATTTCAGTCGAAGTTAACGATCTATCGATGCATGCCTCCCACAAATCAATGACTACAAATCACTTCATCTATTCGGGCTTTAGGATTTTCGAATACTCCAACGCCTTTCTCCTCCGAAGTGGCTATCTCTCGAAATGGAAGATCTACTGACATCTGTCCTCAGTTGACGGAAGGCTCAGATGAACTTCGTCTCTCCAGCCTTCAAGAGTTCTTGTTCAACATATCCTCTTTTCTTCCATAGTGAGTTCACCTGAAGTTGATGATCTGTCAGCGCATGTCCCCCATAATTCGATCACTGCAAATAACTTTGACTTTTCGGGCTTCGGGAGGTTCAATCTCCCCACACTTTCTCTCTCCTGGATTGATTACACTCAAAGTTGACGATCTTCCAACACATGTTCTTTCTCTCAGATCGATGGTACAAAAGGACTCCGTTACTCCATGGATTTCCAAAGGAACTCACGACTATCCATCTAGCAACTTTTCTAGATCTGACGATCATGATCCGACTAATACTGATGCGTTCACCAATCAACGGTTCATAGTGATTGTGGGGCCCCAACATGCACACTCTTTATTAGAGAGCTCAACCTCCGCAATCTGAAAAGTACTCGCCCAAATCGGTCTAAGCAGAGTCGTTGATCTTCCAACCCGACGATATAAACAACATTTTTGTTCTAAGACTTTTGCGACCATTGTTTTGTTCAGAAAGTTCTTTCGGATTCATCACATAAGTTTTTGATAAGGTCATGAAGCACTCCCTTAAGTATTCTCTTTCGTTGRCAAGGATGCCTTGTCCTGTTTCGAAAATACCCTTCCAGTATTATTTGTGCATTTAGAGGATGAAGAGATTACCTTCTCATAAAATTCCAAACAAAATTGTTATAACTTTTAGAAACAAATCTACTAGAGGAASAAAAGATCKTAAACTGATTGTTTTGTTAACTTTTGACATTCCCATTTATGAGAAATATGAAATATAGGTTACATTTMACGTATATGCATCACTTATTTATTTACTATCCTACTCTAATTGAACAAAATAAAATGTACTTCAAGTATAGGAATACTTCCAGTGAAGCCATGTGCGTAACAAGGTTAGAAATATATTCATACTCGGCTTTAAAAGATAAATTTTAATGCATACCTGAGTATGAAGGACCAATTTCTTTGATGATGAGAACAAACAATAATGAAAAGTAAAATAGTACTATGACCTGATAACTAATTGGAACCATATTTCAATAGGATCACGATATTCTTGTTTCTCTTCTTTTGTAGGTCACACAACATGTCCTCCTTTTTCATGTGATGCAGATTATCTTCTTCAATATGATTGTTTTTTTGAGTACACACATGATCTACTGAGAGACATGATAACAAATCCTCAATCTCAGGTTCCAATTGTTTATCTCCATTGAATTCTATCCATGATTATTTAGTATCCTTAACAAATTGACAAGAGGAATCTGAAGGGACCTCTAAATCTTCTTGTGGAGAGACAAATAAATTCTTGACTGCTGTCAAGATATTCTCTTCCTGAGAGGTGGATATCCCAAATGTTGCTAGAATGTGAGAAAGTTCTTGGAGGAACATTCTTCAATATCTTGATCATCTGTGAATTATTCTAGTTGGTTGATGATCCCTGTCTCGCAACACAAATTAGTACTCGGGGGTTCTTACAACACCCCAAAAATGATTTCTCATCAAATATTTGAATTTTAAAACCAAGAAATTAAAATTATTTGCAAAAATAAAACACACCAATCTTGAACTCCTTGCATTACTCGGACCCTGTTGTCACCAGGTTATTGGTTCACACAAGTTAGCTCATCATAAATAGAACTAAATGTTCATAAATAAAAACACACTTTTGCATAGAATAAGGAAAAACACACTTGCATTAAAAGAAAAACACTTCTGCATGAAAGGGAGAGGATAACCTAACTTTGGAGAAACCCCACTAAAGTGGATGTTTGGGCTCTACCCTCATTTCTTACCATATTATCTACACCCTCAGATCATCCATAAAACCAATCCAAAACCATTAAAGAAATCTAATTCAAATACTACCTATTACCGTACACAACTACCCGACAATGACGCCAAAATGTTGGTGCAGTTATATGCATAATATATTACCAAACATAAATTATCGAACGAGATTCGTAATCAATAGAGTTGTTATACTATATGTTCTGACAATAGGTGGTTTATCTACGTTTGATGAGTATAGCCTAAATAAGAAAAAAATATAAAAACCAACACTCTGGTTTCACACTTCAAAGATAACACTCTTCACACAATTCAAAAATTAGAAAGAAAAACTCGTAGATAAGCATATGCTTTAAGCTCTTTCTTAGGTGACTAATTTGTTCATTGTAGTTTCATGAAGAATAAATATGAACTTTAAATCTATCCCCTATAACATCTATACTAAGAAAAATTAACACACTGCATATTCTCAAAAGAAATCTACCTGTGACCACAGTCCACTTTTTGGGATATTGAAATTCGCAATTTTGCGATTCCGGTTGCAGACAGTTCTTGGTCCTTCAACCTCTCGGACCCCAAAATGCCAAAAAGGGATTAACGGGCTTTGGCTCCTCCCTTAGCCTCCATCCATGTGAACACACCCTATGACCTGGGGCTAATGCCTCCGAGCGCGTCGCGATTTCAGGGTTTGTGAAGCTATGATGCAACTCCAACCTCTCCTCCTTCTAATCCCCGAAGTCCGAAACTTCCCCTCTGGACAATCAATGGTTCAGATCTGTCACTGAATGGACGGTCCTTGTTCAACCACGATTTCTCCTTTCATGAGTCGGGACTCCATGTCTCCTGAATCCCGACCTTTCAAACATCTGGGTCCCAAAATACCGAAAAGGGCTTAACGTCAAAATGCTATCGGCTTTCGTGATTTGGGGAATCGCGATGCAAGCACTCCCCGTGTTCTCTATATTTTGAATCCCCAAAATGTGGGTCTCTTGACACACATCCTCTGAGATGGACAATCCCAAATGCTTTTGGGACTTTGATAGGTCCTCTCTCTCCTCTGCTCCTCAAGGATTAAACCTCTCGCACCTCTTTCCGAATTCAACGGCTATCGGTCCTTGGTGCTAGATCTGACGGCCCAGATCCTTTTTCCTATGCACCTCCTAGGGACTCAACCTTGTTCTCGTATCCTTGATCTAGGGGCTCTCAGGCCACCATGCTCTAGATCCGACGGCTGGCGCGATTTCACGAACTAGGAGTTCACGATGCAGAGACTCCAAAATACCTTGCCACTCCAAACCCTGAACTCCGAAGTGCCGAAATGTCGAAAGCTCAAGGAGCTTGATCAATGGCTTGCGGTATTTCACGATTCTCCTTGAGAGTTCTCCATTGTTCATTCATACCATCGAGATCTCCTCTCCTAGATCTACACAGTGTTAAAGTCTGTGCTCCTACCTCCAATCAGATGGTCCATGAGATTCTCCACCACGATCCAATGCTCGACGATGTTCTTCCTCCTGATCTTTTACTCACTTCAGACTTAGAAGATTTTCTAAGTCTCGAAGGTCTCAACCTTTGACTCTCCCTCTTGCGAACCCAGTTCCTTTGGGTCTCGACTGCATTATAGAAATGCTTCCCCTCTCGAGCTTTGTCAACTCAGAAACCTCGAAAGGTTTTCTCTATGCGCGTTCTTCGTGTGCTTTCTCTTCTAAGCTTATGGACTTATAAAAAGTCCACTCTCGCACACTCCTAGTATTACTGAGTATTTTGAATTACTCAGATCTGAGAATTTTTCTTGGAAAGAAAACTCCCTATGCCCACCTGGCGTTCTTCTTCTCGATGCACACCTTGCAGAGCCTACAGAGTATTCAACAAATCTATGAGTGTCTTCTCTTCGACACTTCCCTTTCCTCAGAACTCGAAATAGCGTTCTCTGGTGAACTCTATGCACTCGCTCAATGCCCTCTTGGCAGAGCTCTACAGAACCTTTAGTAGTTCTGTCTTCCCTGAACTCGAAACATAGTTCCTTCCTATGCACTCCTTACGCCTCTACTAATGAAGGTTCAATGCTATCCCTCTTGAGCTTTCCTGAGGTTGTCTCACCTCTGTCAACCAACACCTTGCGGACTATGTGCACTCCTTGCACTTCGAAACTCAAAGATGAGAAGAAATTGAAACTTCTGAATTACTTCACCAGTTATGCATTTAAATAGGAAATGCATAAAAACATGAAAAAACATACAGACAATTCATGGCAGGAAAAACTTCTCTTCTATTAATTCAGAAATGCCTATACAAGATGTTTACAAAGGCCATACTGTAACAGGTCTCAACTCTCTCTCTTGAGACCTCTCAACCTGAGATCCCCCTTCTATTCTAACCCGCTTCTCTACTCTTAGAGACTAATTGCAAAATAGGGCTCCCTTGAGCTTATCCTAATCCATCGCCTTCGTGCTATCGCTATCTCTAAGCTACCTCCATGCTCCTACAGCTGCGTTACATAAATGGATGTCCAGTCCTGACTGATCTGGACTTAGTTTCAGGTAACCATTAAAGGAAACCTCAACCACTACCTATACAAAGGCATCGTCTGGCATTAAAATACTTACAATCATTTATTGAAATTTTGAATTTCAAAATTGAGAGGGCTGCGCCTCTCCCTTTCTCCAATAAATGTGTGTTGGATGTGATGGTTGGCTAGCACGCTGCTGACGTGGAGCAATGCTCCTGCATCATACTCCTCAGCTGGAAAATCCATGATCTCTTGATCATGAGCTCCTCTTCTCCAGTGTTGAAATCCACCTAGATCCCAAACTTTCCCTTGGAGCTATCCATCTGCTCCTCTGCTTCTTTGTTGCTGCTATCGCTACCCTGCTACTCTTGCAGGATCCTTTCTACTCAACTTTCCGTTGCTAAATGCTTCTTGTGATGACCTCAACATCAACCTCCTGATCTCCTCAATCACCTTGTCCAGCTGCTCCAATGGCTGGCTCCTTGTATGCAGTCTTCTCTGCTGCACTTCTATATTCTTAATGGGTAGATCTACTCGATCTCCCCTACTATATTTATCTCTCTTTATGGCGTTGAGTGGACACTCTGCTGCAGAATCCAATTTTACAGTCCCTTTACCTTCTGATAGATTTGCTTATGCCAGGTCTTCTTCCAGCTGCTCCCCAGGCTAGTATGATCCTCTATCTGTTTCCAACTTAGCCTATTGGATGTGAAAAATTTGCACCATCACCCTCCTTTCCAAGGCTTCCAATTCTTCACACAGGTTAGAAAAATCCATGCTATCTGCTTCCTCTTCTGCTGCAGGTTTCAGTGCTGCAGTCATCTCCTGTTCAGCTTCCCGGCTGAAAATTTTGAGCATTTCGGTTGAATGCTCTTCTTATTCTCCTTGGGAAAACATCAATGTCTGCTCCACTTCTTCTTCCATGACAGTTTCTGTTGGTTGTCCTCCTACTGTTGCTACATATGCAACACATGCTCTGGCCTCAACTAGGCTGCTTGGTAGGAATACTTCAATTCCCCCAATGATCAAAATTCTCTTCTGATTCTCTCCTGTTAGCACTCCTTGCTGATCTGAACTCTCCTCTGAGTTCATCAGACTTTTAGACAGTCTCACCTCTTTCCCCTTGCTCACCTAGCAATTTGGGATTTTTCTGCTGCCCACCTAGAAGTCTATGATATCGTCTGATCCCATATCATTGCCCACTTGGAAATCTGAACTTTCACCACTGCTCCCTTGGCAGTACGTGAGACCTTCCACTAATCTCTTTCCATTGCCCACCTGGCAACTTGAAAGTTCACTTCTGCCCACCTGGCAGTTTATGAGATCCTCTGTTAATATCATACCATTTCCCACCCAGCAATATGAATTTCCATGGCTGTCCTCCTGACAGTCTATGAGATCCTCCAATGATATCATTTCATTGCCCACCTGGAAATTCGAAAATTCATTCATGCACTCCTGGCAGTTTATGAGATCTTAAACTGATCCCTCTTCCTCATCATTGAGGGTTTCTTCGACTTCTGGCTCACAGATGAAAACCAAATCTGTGTCACTAAGGCTTTTAGAATACCTTAGCCACTTCCTCAACTCTTGTTGTTGTTTCCTGGCCAACAACTTTTGAACATGCCATTTGGCTTTCCTATTCAGAGGCCATTCGTACCTCCAGTGTACTTTTTCTTCCTGATGCATCTTCAATGTCAGTTGTTCCATTCTCTCCCTTATCTCAGTGAGTTCTTTATCAATATCTGCTTTACTCATCTGTTGGTGGTCTCCTCTTCCACCATGCTTATGGCCTTCAGTAGCAATTTCCATCTTTCACCTGCCCTCTTGGAAAGCGTATGGATCACTCTATGTCTGAGAGCATCTCCATGTCCTCCTACAACTTGTCTGGTTGTCTATCATTTGTTGCACACCTTGCAACAATCACCACAGAGCTTTAACACTCTATCTCCTTCACCTGCTATATACAAGTGAATCTCTGCTTCTGATTCCACTTGATGTTACCACAATTTCTCCCACCGTCTCTCCTTTGTCTGTGAACAAAGTAACGGTCTCCTCTTTCTCTTTTGTCTGAAATCTATAGACAAAAAATTCTCTAATACCAATTGATGCAGACCCCCTACCTTAGCAGGGTTCCACTGACCTCCTGGTATCTAGATCGATCTTCTTCTGAGCTAAAATGGCTCTTTGGATTCCTGCTGGAACCCTTTGAATGAATCCATAGGTCCCTTTGTCCTCTGGCATAGGCCTTGAGAAAACCTATGCACGTGCTCAACTTTTGACGCTCTTCTCTGTTTTGAACCAACACACCTTTCACGTTTCGGGGTTTTGGGACTCTTTCATGTGAGCTCTCACAGGCTCCTTGTCCTTCCAACTCCCGGTATCCGAAACAATGAAATCTACCCATGATCATGGTCCACTTTTTGAGATTTCAGAATTCACGATTTCGCGATTCCGACTGCAGACGGTTCTTGGTCCTTAAACCTCCCGGACCCCGAAATACCAAAAAGGGCTTAATGGGATTTGGATCCTCCCTTAGCCTCCATCGATGTGACCACACCCTATGACCTGGGGCTAATGCCTCCGAGTGCATCGTGATTTCGGGGTTCGTGAAGTTTCAATGCAACTCCAACCTCTCCTCCTTCTAATCCTTGAAGTCCGAAACTTCCCCTCTGGAAAATCAACAGTTCATATTTCCCGCTGAATGGACGATCTTTGTTCAATCGTGATTTATCCTTTTGTGATTTCGCGAGTCAGGAATCCACGTCTCGTGACTCCTGGCCTTTCAAACACCCAGGTCCCGAAATGCCAGAAAGGGCTTAACGTCAAAATGCTACCGGCTTTCTCGATTCGGGGAATCGCGATGCAAGCATTCCCCTTGTTCTCTGTCTTTTGAATCCCCAAAATATGGGTCTCTTCACACGCATCCTCTGATATGGACGATCTCAAATTCTTTTTGGACTTTGATAGGTCCTCTCTCTCCTCTTCTCCTTAAGGATTAAACCCCTCGCACCTCCTTCCGGATCTGATGACTATCGATCCTTGGTGCTAGATCTGATGTCCCAGATCCTTTTTCCTGTGCACCTCCCAGGGACTCAACCCTATGCATGTATCCTTGATCCAATGGCTCTTAGGCCACCGCGCTCCAAATCCAATGGCTGACACGATTTCACGAACCGGGAGTTTGCAATGTAGCGACTCCAAAATCCCTTTCCGCTCCAAACCCCAAACTCCGAAGTGTTGAAATGCCAAAAACTAGAGGAACTTGATCAATGACTTGCGGTATTTCTCGATTCTCCTTGAGAGTTCTCTACCATTCATTCATACCTTCGATATCTCCTCTCCTGGATCTACATAGTGTTAAAGTCTATGCTCCTACCTCCAATCGGATGGTCCGCAGAATTCTTCACCATGATCCAATGCTCATCGATGTTCTTCCTTCTGAGCTTTTACTCACTTCAGACTTAGAATATTTTATAGGTCTCAAAGGTCTCGACCTTCGACTCTCCCTCTTGTGAACCCGGTTCCTTTGGGTCTCGACTACGTTATAGAAACGCTTCCCCTCTCGAGCTTTGTCAACTCAGAAATCTCAAAAGGTTTTCTCTATGTGCTTTCTTCTTGCGCTTTATCTTCTAAGCTTATGGACTTAGAACAAGTCCACTCTCGCACACTCTTGGTGCTACTGAGTATTTTGAATAACGCAGATTAGAGAAGTTTTCTTGGAAAGAAAACTCCCTATGCCCACCTGGAATTCTTCTGCTCGATGCACACCTTATAGAGCCTACAAAGTATTCAACAACTCTGTGAGTGTCTTCTCTTCGACAATTCCCTTTCCTCGGAACTCGAAATAGAGTTCTCTGGTGCACTCTATGCACTCGCTCAATTCCCTCTTGGTAGAATTCTACAGAACCTTCAGTAGTTCTGTCTTCCCTGAACTCGAAACAGAGTTCCTTCCTGTGCACTCGCGCCTCTGCTAATGAAGGTTCAACACTATCCCTCTTGAGATTTCCTGAGGTTGTCTCACCTCTGTCAACGCACACCTTGCGGACTATGTGTATTCCTTTCACTTAGAAACTCAAAGACGAGAAGAAATTGAAACTTCTGAATTACTTCACCAGTTATGCATTTAAACGGGAAATGCATAAAAACATGCAAACACATACAGACAATTCATGGCAGGAAAAGTTGCTCTCCTATTAATTCAGAAATGCCTATACAAGGTTTTTACAAAGTCTAGACTGTAAGAAGTCTCATCTCTCTCTCTTGAGACCTCTCAACCTGAGATCCCCCTTCTATTCTAACCCGCTTCTCTACTCTTAGAGACTAATTACAAAAGAGGGCTCCCTTGAGCTTATCCTCATCCTCCGCCTCTGTGATATCGCTATCTCAGAGCAGCCTCCGTGCTCCTACGACTACATTACATAAACGGATGTCTAGTCCTGATTGATTTGGACTTAGCTGGAGGTAACCATTAAAGGAAACCTCAACCACTACATGTACAAAGGCGTCGTCTGGCATTAAAAGCCTTACAATCATTTATTGAAATTTTGAATTTCAAAATTGAGAGGGTTGCGCCTCTCCCTTTCTCCAATAAATGCGTGTTGGATGTGCTGGTTGGCTGGCATGCTACTGACGTGGAGTGATGATCCTGCATCAATATCTGATCTCTTTTCTTGTAGCAACTCAATTCAATAATAACTTACAAGCAATCCCTATCTAATTTTGCACACTTCTTCAAACCAATGATATTCATAAATTAAATCAATGCAACTTGACAATTATGAAAAAAACTATTTCGTTCCTACAGAGGAAACAAATGTTTTTATGAGATGTTCCATTTACTGGCTCATGTAATGCAAATGATGGACTATCAAATTCTTCCTGTACTGCCACACTTTACAATAAATTCTAATAGTGAAATCAAAATAAAATAACATGAAATCAAAATAACAAGTACAAGAAATAAAAATCTATATTAATAATTTACAATGAGCTTACCAAGATGGATCAGTGGGCCCCTTTCGATGACAACATGGAATATTTTAGATCGGTAGGTGCTAAATTCTAAAAGACACACAAGATCATTGAATTCAAACTTACATTAATCTTCAACAAGTAAGCTTACAAAAAGAGTCTATTCAGAAATCCAATCTCCAACACAAAAATTCCTCTCTTTTCCTCACACCTATGAGGTCTTATTTGTACATAAAATCCATGGAGGAATGGATGAAAGTGAATCCCCAAACTCATAAAATGATTTTTACAATTTTAGGATAAATCCCCAAAATCTGGGTTTTTCATCAATTTGGGTAGATTCGGGACAGAGTTCCACCCATATATTCTAAAAAAAATGAATTTTGGAAACAT
>SNQJ01S0264820.1:0-12020 GCA_010110895.2 Picea sitchensis
AATTACCGACTTGATTAATCCTCAATGGGGATTAATCTAATAATAAAAATAATCATAATGACATGATTAATCCACAATGGGGATTTAATCCAATAACAAAATAATAAGAATGCTCTTCGCAGTTACATTATTTCAACAAGTAGGAGGTGATTCTCCATTGTAGAATCATATCCTCCTCACATGTTTTGGTAATTTCAGCAAGTACTTCTCTTTGGCAAGGGTGCGCACCACTCTTGGGCGCTAGGGTTTCTAGGGCTTAAGCACCCTCTTGTGTGCTAAGTCATTTTGGTGGTGAAAGGTCTTTCTCTTGAAGAATATAGCAAAGGATTTCGCTGGGTTTTTCTCCCTTGTTTGAGAAGGGTTTCCCAGGATATATCTTGTGTACTTGTGCATGGTGTTTCTTCTTGTGATCTTGGTTGCTGCAACATTTATTGTTATGGTTATTTGATAAAATGGAATGAACTTCATGCTTAACCTAATGCTATGAAAATTCATTATAAAGATAACTAGGTCAAAATCCTTAGAATGCTAGCAATTTAGGGCTCTAGGGTTTTGCTAGTCACTAGATCAATTCAATGAAAAGCTTGGCAAATAGAAAGTAAGGAAGTAGCAATTTAAGTTCCTTACTTCAAGCATTGAGTATACCATGCAATTTCATAATCTTGTATGAGTAAATAAAACCATACACAAACCATTTAATAGATAACAAAAAGTGCAGATTTTACTTACTTGCACCAAGAATAATCATGAAAATACCATGCAAGATCACCATAAAAACTTCCAAGATTGATCTAACTTGCAAAAAATAGCCTTATACAAGAGTGCGCCTCACAATTTCAGCCAATAGTCCTCACTAGGGCGCAAATTTCTGACCTCTTCTCTTGTGTGAGAAGTTGTGATGTCTAAAATGAAAGTACTTTATGTTTATTTATACAAAATCTTTGACCTTTAATTAATTTTAGGTCAAAATAAGGCCGACTTGGCCAATTTACAATAAAATTCAAATTTGACATAAATTAATTAGCATCTAATGACACCTCTAAGGGTGACGTTATGCCCTTCTAGGGTGACGTTGAGGCCCTAAGGTGAAATGTTGAGCCTGAAATGTAGGGCGCTTGGACTCGAGAGGCCCCAGATGAAGCCCACACGTGCCACTAGGCTCATAAATAATGAATCCAAAAAGAAAACCCTAGCTCTGGATGACGTCCAGGGTCATGATGGTGACGTCCATGGTCATGATGGTTACGTCCAGGGCCCTTAAGGGCCAACGTCCATGTGGAAGAGCAAGATTCCCCTGGGTCTAGGTCTGCGAGTGTGCCTTCAAAGGCAACGTCCTTCTTTCTTTCGGTGCAAATCTTCAGTTTCTTCTTATCCCTGGCCGGGGTTGCAGCATCCATCTGTGGGCTTTAAGTCCCCATGAAGGTGCGAACTAATCATTCCCTCATGTGTACCTGTCCACCCGGCAAGGTCCTGCAGCAACAACAAGTACGCGCTCCAGGGGTTCATAAGTCATAGGGATCATAGCATGTAAATCACATCCAATAATTAAATTACCCAAACATGTGCAACAAACCCCCCTTAACCCAAACAAATGCTCAAAGACGTTATGCAATTTTACAAGTTAGGTTTGGAGAAGGTCTTGGGGTGTTCTATTGGGCTAACCTCTCTTAAGTTTGGGGTGTTTCCCAGGTGGGATCTAGTCCAAGTCATGTAAGTGTATGAGGTGGCATGGGGTACATGTAATAATAGGGAAATGTAAAGTCTTATCTCTGGGTTCCTTTGTAGAGGGTGAGCTGCACGTTGTCATAAATGCAATTGTTTCTTAGCCCATTCATTGTCTTTTACTCTTAACTTTATTTCTTTTGATCTTTTTCTCTTGTGCTTCAAGGGAATAGTTGAGGGACACTGTCCTGGCTTGATGACCAGAGGTGTCACGGAAATGAGAAGGTTGGCTCGTGATGAGACCCCCTTTCTCTTGGCTATGCCACCAGGAGCCACTACCCTGGTTTGGTGACCAAATAGGTGGTGATGTCATACTGCTACATGCCCATGGTCATAGTAGGTCGACTCGTGATGAGACCTCCTATCTATCAACTAGTACCTTGAGTGTTTATGTATCTTATGGGTCTCCTTTTCTTACCGAGAAGTTTTTCACTGCTTTCTCGGGGATCCCTGGGTGAAGCATCTCAAAGGTTTCAACATTGGATTTTAACTCTTTCTAGCTACTTTTACCCTCTGGGCCTTTAGTCCCTTCTTCCCACGAGGTAAGGTACAACCCTTCCTAGTGTAGCGAATTCCAATCCCCAAATAAGGATAGGGAAGATGAGAGGAATGAAGATGGAAAGTGGTAAGTATGGAGGGAATGGACGATGACTTTTCACAGATCCACCCAGTGGAAACCCATCCTATAGGGAAATCAACTTACTAGGGCACAATGTCACCCTTCTAGCTATGAATGAGGCAAAGAGCATAATTTCCAAGCAAACGTCATGAAATGAAGAAGGATTCAATACAACATATTCAAGTGCTTAAAAAATCGGAGTGATACATACCATGATACCCAAACTCATTACCTCATGGAGCAAGACTCACTCCTACTTAAAGACCAAGCTGGTGGGATGGATACTGCTGCTGGTGATAAATGGACTACACTGAAGAAAAGAGGGGCTCTCCAGGGCCATGCTCAAGTCGCCCAACTCTCGGTACTCCATGTCTAGGACCTGTGGGCCTCGAGATGTGATCTCCTTCGTTATCCGTAGGCTAGGGGATAACATCTGGCTCCAACTCGGGGACATGTGCTCACCGTAGAGCGCATGAGAACCTCAACATCTCTGGTATGACCTGTGCCTGCTAGATCTCAACAAAAGTTATTAGTAATCCTTATGGTGGTGATATCACCCCTTGTTCATATATGATAAAATAAACTAATAAAAGCATGTCTAGTCTAGCATATGATCATGAGCATAGATATATACATAATGAAACAAGACAATATGAAAATGAAACTACAACTATGCTAACATGATATGGAAATGGTATATACAATGGATGAAAAATGCCTACCTATCCTAACTCACCTGTACTTACCTATGAAGTAAAGTCTCTGCCCTATGATGGGGTTTGAGGAGGCGCCCACTAACTAGTAATGGATGTTTCCTCCCTTCGATCATGGACAAGTATTAGGAATCATTGACTGACTTCATTCTGATCTTGAAGGGTCCAAGCCAAAACTTTGTGCATCCCTTAATGTTGTTACGCTCCCCCATCTTTGTATCCCACTCTAAAACCAAATCGCCTTGCTTGTAGTCCCCTCCTTCGAAATCAACTGCTTCTTGTATTCTAGTGTATTGTGTTGAGGGAGGGGGGTGGGGTTCTGTAGTAAGTACATCTTCTTGGTTTGGCTTAGTCAACAAATGTTCATCACCCCCCTTCCATTTGACAAAGCCAACTCCTTTCCCTCTAAACCTTATCAAATCGTCAATTTCATCCTCTTGTGTGGAAGAATAGCCATCCCAATCTTCAGAGAGGTTAGAGGCATCGTCAGGATAATCACCCCAACTTGTATCTTTCTCCTGCTCCATAATGAAAGCACTATCCCTTATGTATGTTTCATGCAAATGTAACTTCTCGTCATTACCTTGTGTAATGTTGCCCTTGTGATTGCTAGGAGGATTCTGGTCACCCTTTCCCTTGGTCCAGGTTATCTCATTAATATTGTCTTCTTCCACCAAGGGAAGAGTGGTCCAGTTTTGAAATAAGCAAGGATCTATGGAGTTGTAGTTACTATGTCCATGATTACACCTTTCAATGTGTTCCATCCTCTTTGGCTTGTTATGCAAAGTGATACAATCTTGGTCCCTGACGGGGATAGTTGCGTAGGACAAGTCCATCTGCAGACTTCTGCCTAAAGTAGCAGCCCATTCCCTAGATAATATCATTCCCCAAGTGTCAGGTATATCAACAACAATGATGTCCATTATGATGGGGAAATCAGGGTAGTCAGCAAGGTGGACTTCAAGACCTTCCATCAAGTTGTAGACCTTGATGCTCTTTGACTCAAATCTACAAATGTTGCCATAAGGCCCTGTAACTTCCAGCCCTAATTGGTTCATAACCTTCAAACTCATAATATTGACAGATGACTTGGAGTCAAGCATGCAGTTGTGAAGACATAGGTCATCTATTATCAAGGAAGTGAGGAAGGGTGTTTGTTCATTTTGCTCAAAATGACCAGTTTGTAATAGTGTGGAAGTTTCTTCGAATAATTGTTGGTCATCTGGGGTCCGTTTTGTCAACGAAGGGATTTCCATCATTCCACGAATCCTTTTGACCTTTTATAAGATATAGGCCATACTAGTGCTTAGGTTGGTCCTATCATTTCTATGTTTTGGGAAAGGTTGGGGTAGATCCCTAGCATACACCTGGGGCTCTCCAAGCTTCACCCTTGAGTCCTTACTTGTTTGGCTCAAGCACACAATCCTAGGCTTCCTCATGTCTTGATTTTCTTGGATTTGCTTTGGCGTGATATTGGGGCACTCTTTGGGAAACAAGGTAAAGATGGAATTTACATAATTAGGTTTCTCATGAGTAACCTTCGGGTGATCACGTTCAAAATGGGAATCTTTGCACGATAAGGACTTAGGATCATCTTCTCACCTCGCAACATTTTGTAAATCCAAGGTGTTTGGACACATTTGTTCTTTTGGAGCATGAGGTTTTATTGTCTGGCTAGTATTTTGAGGAAGTCTCATAGAAGGAGGCTTTTGGGCTTGTGATAGTGCCCTTTCCAACTCAGTGATTTCTTTAGAGGTACTTAGATCCTCAGAGGGTTCGTGTTGTTTTGAAAAAATTAAGGCATCTTTCATATTTGAGAACCCATTCTTCCAAGTATCAGTCCCTTTAGGGGGAATGGCTAACTTAATCTCATCGTTTACCTCTAGTATCTTTGGGAAATCATGTTCTTCTTCCTCAACATCCTCCTCATTGAAGCATAGGGCATCATCTTGGTCCTGAAGAAGATTGATCCGAGGAAAGGGATCACACCATTTGAGATTTTCTTCAATCCAACAAGCACCATATTGTGCCTCCTTAAGGTTTGTCGGGAATTAGTTCTTGAGGAGGGATTGGAAGTTTCCTTCAAAAGAATTGAAGTATTGTCCAAGAATAACGCTCTTTGGTTGAAAATCGGAATCAATTCGACCAAACAAGGCATTAAACCTATCATTAAATTCCCTAATAGTCTCATCGTCTTGTTTGCAAATTTTGAGATATTGTGAGTAAAGGGAGGTCGTATCTTCCATCACACCCCACCTTTGCAAGAAAACTCGTTCTAAATCTTCATAGGTCGTGAGGCTCTCGTATGGGAGGTTAGTGCTCCATTTCCTAGCATATCCAGTAAGTGAGGCAAGGAAAAGTTTAATGAATATGTCAAGATGTTCATTCCCAGAATGATGGAAGTCATAGCTTTCACAAAATTTCGTCTAATGTGTGTTTCTAGAAGCCCCAGCCTCTCCGAAAAACTTGGGTATCCATGAATCGACATCCTTAGGTAGATCATGTAAGCCTCCTTTGATATTAGCCAGGTCCAAAGGGTTGAAGAGTTTTTCGGGGGCCCATTTAGGAGGGGCCATGGGGATAATAGGAACTACATGATAATAAGGTGTGTACTGACCTCCGCTACTGGTCGTCATTAGTGGAGTCGCTAGACAATCTCCTTGATATTATCAAAGGGATGAGGGGATCATCCTTAGTGGAGTCGCCAGGTAAGCTTTGTGAAATGAAGGCTTTCAGAACAGGCTTACCGAAAAAGTGTCGTTTGAGGAATATTGACTCAGTGTTCCCCAACAACGGTGCCAAATATGTTATCGCACAATTTGTACTTTCCCAAAGCCCAAGGCAAGTAAGAGAGATTGGCGTAACAAATAGGATATCCTATCACTATCACCTTAATACGAAATCCCCACTTTTTAGGGATAGGCAAGGTCTACCCCAGGGGTGGAGTCCCCGGTAACCTAAAGGGCTAGAAAATTAGGGTTATGGTTAAGATATATTCCCCCCTTTCACTGGTTACCAAAGTCACTAAGTCCGTGTCTGAAAGATGAGGTTCAATGAAGCGCTTGTTGTACCTTCCGAAACAAGACAATATAGCATGCATATATAATAATTCCAAGTACAAATATGATAATAACACCTCAATAGACAATGGACAGTGAAAATAAGTGCTAGCTGTTATAAGATTGCTACAGTTAATAAGTTTACAACAACAATTGATAAAATGTAATAGTTGCAACAAATACTCCTCAGAAAAGCTTGAAAAGACAATGAAAAGATAGCATTGACTAAGTAGTATGATAATAACTTGTCATAAGCAATTTCCGAAATGATTAGGTCGCAATCAAAGTTGATTATTCAGAAAATTTGTTGCAATTAGATGGTTGTAGCAAACATCTATAACAACAGCAAATAAGTTAGTGATCTAGGCTAAACTAGGGTTAGAGATAGTTAGTAAAAGCTTAGGAGAAGTGTTTGATCAAATCTTCAACAAAAGAGAGGCAAGAACTAGTGTCTTCTAGGGCTTATGGAATCAAGTGGATGGCTTCTTCTAAGGCTGCAAATCAATTTGATAATGCACAAAAGTCTAAGAGGGAAAATGCATAGGAGAAGTAGTAACTGAAGTCCCTCTATGCATTGACCTCAAGAGACAAGATGCTAGGGTGTAGGAAATTCTAGGCCCCAACACCTTGCTCTTCGTAAGCTTCTTATGGAATAAAACCTATCTGAAGATCACTAGGTCAAAATCCTTAGAGTGCTAGCAATTTAGGGCTCTAGGGTTTTGCTAGTCACTAGATCAATTCAATGAAAAGCTTGGCAAATAGAAAGTAAGGAATAACAATTTAAGTTCCTTGAGTATACCATGCAATTTAAATAGAAAGTTTGAGTATACCATGCAGTTTCATAATCTTGTATGAGTAAATAAAGCCATACACAATCCATTCAATAGATGACAAATAATGCAGATTTTACTTGCTTGCACCAAGAATAATCATGAAAATACCATGCAAGATCACCATAAAAACTTCCAAGATTGATCCAACTCGCAAAAAATAGCCTTATACAAGAGTGTGCCTCACAATTTCAGCCAATAGCCCTCACCAGGGCACAAATTTTAGACCTCTTCTCTTGTGTGAGAAGTTGTGATGTCTAAAATGAAAGTACTTTATGTTTATTTATACAAAATCTTTGACCTTTAATTAATTTTAGGTCAAATTAAGGCCAACCTGGCCAATTTACAATAACATTCAAATTTGACATAAATAAAATTAATTAGCATCTAAAGACACCTCCAAGGGCGATGTCATGCGCTTCTAGGATGACATTGAGGCCCTAAGGTGGAACGTTGAGTCTAAAATGTTGGGCGTTTGGCCTTGAGAGGCCCCAGATGAAGCCCACATGTGCCACTAGGCTCATAAATGCCTCCAAAATTAAAATCCTAGCTCTAAATGACGTCCAGGGTCATGATGGTGACGTCTAGGGCCCTCAAGGGCCAACGTCCATGTGGAAGAGCAAGATCCCCCTGGGTCTAGGTCTGCGAGAGTGCCTCCAAAGACAACGTTCTTCTTTCTCCTAGTGCAAATCTTCAATTTCTTCTTACCCCTGGTTGGGGTTGCAACATCCATATGTGGGCTTTAAGCCCTCATGAAGGTCTGAGCTAATCATTCCCTCATGTGTACCTGTGCACCGAGCAAGGTCCTGCAGCAACAAGTACGCCTTCTAGGGGTTCATAAGTCATAGGGATCATAGAATGTAAATCACATCCAATAATTAAATTACCCAAACATGTGCATCAAACCCCCCTTAACCTAGACAAATGCTCAAAGACGTTATGCAATTTGACAAGTTAGGTTTGGAGAAGGTCTCAGGGTGTCCTATTGGGCCAACCTCTCTTAAATTTGGGGTGTTTCCCAGGTGGGATCTAGTCCAAGTCATGTAAGTGTATGAGGTGGCATGGGGTATGTATTTGGTCATGGCGTGCATGTAATAACAATGAAATGTAAAGTCTTACCTGTGGGTGCCTTTGTAGAGGGCGAGTTGCACCTTGTCATAAATGCAATTATTTCCTAGTCCATTCATTGCCTTTTACTCTTAACTTTATTTCTTTTGATCTTTTGCTCTTGTGCTTCAAGGGAATAGTTAAGGGACACTGTCATGGCTTGATGACCAGAGGTGACAACGTTATCCACAAACATTTCACGAAAATGAGAATGCTGCCTCGTGATGAGACCCCCTTTCTCTTGGCTATGCCACCAAGAGCCACTACACTGGTTTGGTGACCAGATAGGTGGTAGTGTCATACCGCTGCATGCCCATGGTTATAATAGGTCGGCTCGTGATGAGACCTCCTATCCATCAACTAGTACCTTGAGTGTTTATGTATCTTATGGGTCCCCTTTTTTTACTGAGAAGCTTTTCACTGCTTTCTCGGGGATCCCTAGGCGAAGCATCTCAAAGGTTTCAACATTGGCTTTTAACTCTTGCCAGCTGCTTTTACCCTCTAGGCCTTTAGCCCCTTCTTCCCACGAGGTAAGGTACAACCCTTCCTAGTGTAGCCAATTCCAATGCCCAAATTAGGATAGGGGAGATGAGAGGAATGAAGATGGAAAATGGTAAGTGTTGACCGCCTATTCAGCTAGGGGTCAACTCATGTGCCATGAAGATGCATCACCAAATGAAGATTTGATGAAGACAGTATTGGTTCTACTTGGGCATCTGATGCTCCAACAAAATTTTTGTAAACGAAAATTTTCGCACCCCTGCGTGGGTTGATAATGTAATAAGTCTGCATGGATCATAGTTAGGTCAGGTACCTTGGGATGTTTTCATTGGGGGAGTTCCTTTCACCGAGGGTTTTTTATCCTCAGGTTGTCAACTGGGCTCTCGGGCCTGGTGTGAAGCCGTATTGGTTCTACTTTGGGCATCTCGATGCTCCAAAGAAAAATTTTTGTAAAACTAAAATTTTCGCACTCAAGCAATGATAATGTAATAGTTTTGCATGGATCATAGTTAGGTCGCAATCTTTGGGATGTTTTCATTGGGAGTTCCTTTCACCGAGGGTTTTAATCCCTGTGTTGTCAACCTGGCCTCGGCCCTGGTCACTTCCCTTGAGTTTTTCCCCTCCACACATGCAATAATTCTCCAAAGTGGTGAACAACGTCCTAATGGTATCATCCTTGGTAGCTATTGTTTAGGAATGTTGTAAAATGACCATGCCAGACATTGTAAAAAGTTTCGCTGGAATTCTCAATGAAAGGATAGTTCTTTTTAATTAATTAAATTTTTAATAATTTAATTAATTAATTATTTTTTGAGCTAATGTTGTAAAACCTGGGTCTTTGGGATTTGATAGGGTATTTGTTCTCAAAAGAAATGGAATAGCAATTTCTACACCCATAGACCAAGTTTCAACAAATTTAATTTAAAAGCTATGTCTTTGTCCACTCAGAAATTTGTCACCAAAACAAAATTTTAATTGCTAAGTCAAATTTTGTAATTTTGTAAAATGAGTTATTATGAATGTTTAAGGTGGCAAGTGGCAAGTTAGACTTTCCCAAGCATAACCTAACCCTCCAACCTTTTCCAACCCATTCTAACCCTACCCACCTTCTACACTAAAATATTATGGCCCCCTAGGGCAAGTGGACGTTTTTCCTTGGTGGGAGGTTGTTGTGACTTATTTGGGCCCCTCTCATGAGTTATGACTCCCTTTGACTCCACATCACCTCCTAGGATGACCCCACTCAATTTTTTTCATTAGCCTCCCTCAATTTTCTTTTTCACACTTTTTTTTTGCTCCTCCAAGAGGAGTTACGCCCCCTCTCTCTAGAAACTCCACAAATGATTTTTGAAAATATTTGAGACCTTCCTCCTTGGCATCAATCCCAAGGCCTCTCACACCTCTTTTGCTTGATCCCAACACCTCCTACATTTTCTACACCATAGATCTAGTTTTCAAACCCTAGATGGTGTAAACACTCATTGAGATTTGCTCATTTGATTGGGATTTGACACTTGGACTTCATCCAAGTGCCTTCACTTTGCCTCTGTATAACACAACCCTTCCTCACCCTTTTCCCTGCCATTCTTTGAGCTAAAGTTGCTACCCCAAATCTCACATCTCTTGCTCTTGCCACCTTCCACTCACCATTTTCTTGAGATCTGAGCTACCATTGCCCAAGGCTCTCACACATTTGATGCAATAAGAAAAGCTTTGGAGGAACTTTGGATCCACTAAGATTAGTCTTGTATATCAACTAAACATGAGGTGATTTTGTTCATTTTCATTGTATGTTTTCATATACTAGCATCTTGAGTAAATTAGTTTACTTGGGTAGGTCAAATAAACATTAGTGTTGATGATCTATGTATTGGTTAGATAGAGGTTATGAATTAGTTCATTTTTCTATACTAATCATCATACTATGCTGCTATAATCTCATATTGTGTTTAGTGTGCAGATTTGCTTCACAGGTTGTGGTTTGGAAGAGACTTTAGAGCAGTTTTCAACCATTACTTGCTTAAACTCCTTGCATTTTCTTTTGGATCTGATATATTGCTCTCATTCCATCTTATTTTCTGTAGCTAATCATCTCTTAGATAGGTCAAAAAATCAATTTTATATTTCTGGTTTCTTTGCTGGAAATTTCTGTAACATATTTGGTGTTTTTGCAGCATTTCCAGCAAGCTTTTGCTTTCTGTTTTTTGCAGGTTAGTGACAGATTTAAAGGTATATGCTGTCCAAAAGCACCTAGGAGGCTTCCCAACACATCCCTCTTTGGTTGGGTAACACTTTTCTCCTCTTCTCCTTCAATTTCTAAGCTCTCTTGCTCCTTTTTCTCATTCTTTTGGGCCCTAAATCATAAATTAACTTAGATTGGTTTTGTTTATTCTTTAGCTTAATTTATTACTTGTCTATATGATTGTTAGTTCAGTTTTTCTTTCATTTCATTAAGTTATTATAACTTAGCTACTCTCTTTGGCCAATATTGAAAGGCTTGCCACCACCTTGACCATTGAAGTGGTGTTTTTCTTTCAAGTTTTATTAATTTTGTTTCTAAAATTTAATATCATAGCTACAAGTATTAATAGTGCTAAGATAGTTTCTGCCTGAGCAGTCGGCCAGGAGCCTGTCTAATCCGTGTATCTTCGAGGACATAAGACTAAACGCCCTGCTTTCCTGTGCAGTTATATCTTAGTAGTATTAATCTCACTTGCCGGCACCTTGGGGGAGTCATCCCCAAAATCGCCTTGGCTTAAGGGAAACTAATACTCTTGTGGTGATTTATGCTTAATGGTAAAATTATCTAGTTAGTAATCACACATTAGTTTCCTTTTCAAGTTTATCTCATATGCTCATAATCTCATTTTTAAATGGTTAAATGATTTATAATGTCTTCTAGATGCTAAATCCTTAGTAACATAAGTCATTTAGCTTGATTACAACTTTAGCATATGTGATCTAGTTTCTTGGTTTAAGATCTAAAGTAGTAACTTGTTAAATCTTCCTTTCCTAAAGGCTTATATCTTTCACATTGATTTAACACTTTTACATACATGGTTGATGGTAGATCTAAATATTAAGTTAAATGTCTACTATGTTGATGTGATGCTCATGTGCTTAATATTCTTTTATTTATTTGTGGCATAACCTCACATTCTAAGTCATTTCGTTTCAGATCTACTTTCTAAAGCACTCACTAAAATTTAAGTTATCTTGCTCCATGGTTGTTTTCTCATACACATAACTTAAATTTTCCTTTCATGCAAGTTTGATTTTCTGTTTTATATAGCAAGCTGTCCTTGCTTTCATTTCACTCTTAACTTGCAGATTTTATGTGAAATGGTTCATGGTTAATTGACATATCTTTTACATCATTTCCATATAAGTTTATGTGATAAATGCTTTTATTTTCAAGCTGTTAAACACACTTTTATAAGCATTTTCATTTTCGGCCATACCCTTAAAC
>SNQJ01S0264821.1:0-12019 GCA_010110895.2 Picea sitchensis
TTTCCTCCAACTCGAGATCAAACAATTTTTGTAATCAACTTATGAATCCACATTGCTTCGCTACAAGTTGACCATGTTGTCACATACTTTTCCTCTATGAAATTGAGCTCCATATTGGTCTTCTACTCATTGATCCATGAGATAACAGTTGATCCCATACTAAGGAAACATTTGGATGTACTTTTCTGGCCTGTGACATTTCCTTCCCAATATGAATCTGTGTATCCCTACAATCTTATCTCCTGATCTAAGATATATCTAAGTCCATAATCGATTGTACCCTTTAGGTACCTCATCACATGTTTTGTCATAATCAGGTGAACATGTCTAGGCTCAATCATGTACTGAATCAATGTGTTCATTGAAAAACATATGTATGTCCTCGTGTTCTTCAAATATATCAACGAATGAAATATTCACATCAAATTGTACCAAACTGGTACACTTTCTCAGCTGCAACTCAATTTGCTCAATCATGTGCTGGCTCTGTATGCTTTTCGCAAAGCATTATCTGTCTCATTGTTTGAGAGTATGTCCTCTACTCTCTTTGCAACTGTTCCTTATGGAACTGGGACTCTGCACCCGCAGCTTCATTTTTTGAAACTGAGAATGACTGGTCCATTCTCATTGTAGTTGTTGAACTCTGAGAGTAGCTACTCTACTCCATCACAATAACATATTCATTTTCTCCCTTGGAATCTCATACTGCATTAGCCTCGTTAATGGATCATGGTTTTTCTATATATACTTCTTTTGATTACTGGAGCAAGTGTTTCATCATAGTCTTCTCCCTCTTGTTGGGAGAATCCTCTAGATACAAATCAGTCTTTGTACATATTTATATTTTTATCTGCAACATAATTGATCTGCTAGATCAATATTTGAGGTCACCACTAACTTCCCTTCTAGTCTCAAGGAAAAATCCATATCCTAGTCCTTCTGACTGGATTCCTTCTCTATCACAAAAACGAAGGAATGTTCCCGAGATAAAGTAGCTCCTCTACTCCATCACAAAAACAACTTCATTTTCTCCTTGAATCTCATAATCGCATTAGCCCCTCAAGTAATGGATCATGGTTTTTCTATATATACTTCTTTCTATTACTGAGCAAGTGTCTCATCATAGTCTTCCCTCTTGTTGGGAGAGAATCCCTCTAGATACAAATCATTCTTTGTACATATTTATATTGTTATCAAGTAACATAATTGATCTGCTAGATCAATATTTGAGGTCACCACTAACTCCCCTTCTAGTCTCAAGGAAAAATCCATATCCTAGTCCTTGTGACCTGGATTCTCTTATCACAAAAACGGTTGAATGTTCCCCTAGATATTTCATTACTTCCTAGTCTCTAAATATACGATCTAGTCTTATCAACTCATGGAATCTTTTTGTCAATACCGAAGACATCTTTCCATTCATCCCTCTCTCTAAGATCGCTCACTTTGAGTCTCCATGCTCCCTTTGAATCTTTACCCTCCCATTCTATATAATCTTTGGATTCATCTACCCCCTGACATAGGATCATTAATGCTATGTCCTGTATCATGCAGTTTCATGGGACCGAAGGCCGGTCTCCTCGGTTAATGGTGCATTGATTCTGGGTAGGGTCTTCTAGCTCTACTAACTCTTCCGATGATTTGAAGAGTGATCAATTGTACTAGACGGATTTCTTTATTACCCTTTGGAGCCTTGTTCTCCTCATGATCTGTCTCCATACAAGATGTTTTGTAATCTAGAAAAGTAGCTTCTCTTCTTATTCCTTCTTCTTCTTCCGCATATTATTGTATATATGGTCATGTATACAACTTGGATAGTCTACTCCATGTATCATCTAATATGTTTCCTCCTATAATCATCACTATATATCCCTCAGGGTTATCACCTCGTGGACTCAGCCTAATAAGAACAATAAGGGATAAACAATAGACAAGAATAATACCTTTATAATAATAATAAACAAGGCTTTAGAAAATTGCCATTCCTTCTTTTAGATCTATCATTTGTGACCTACCTTAAACAAGGGTCAAAAGTAACAAATACAATAATAATAATGAGAGCAACACTCTTCTAGTACAGATAAATCACTCCTCCATGGTAACCGGAAAGAAAACAAGAGGTTTCTCCTAAAGAAGATGTTATTTATATCTAGTGCAATGATTACAATAAGCATTTATCTCAATAGTGCTCACATGATACCAAGCATTCAATAATAAAATCCTCAAGTTTTATCACAAGTATAGTAATTTACTAGTAATGTAGCATTTTATCAAACTTGATATGTGCAAATTTGAATTTTATAAATTTAATCAATCAAAACTGGAACATAGAGCCTTGTCCTCAAGAATGATGGTTTTAGAGCTCCGAAATTCCTTTGCCTAAGATGACAAGTATTTTCTTCAACATGTCCTCAATTTTCCATTAATATAATATGCTTTCATAGAAACTGAAAGTTAGAGAATCTCTAAAACTTCAACCTTAATCAATCTAATACTTTGACTTTAATTTTGGACCCATAATGGTTAGTATGATAGTCATAACTTCAACAGATCAAAATACAACCTAGATGTTCATAAGATCACAATAATGCCATAACAAATAGAGGCATATCAAATTCATCAAACTCAGTGCATTGTTACTCTAAATGTGTTGTATCTAAGATCCTTCTGGATATGATATCCTTCTGTATCTACAATTGTTGTTTAGAAAAAGGATCCTTTCTCTTGCAAATACCCTTTAGAATAACTATACAATTTAAACATATGTAAATACATACCCTACAATATCGGGTAGGTAGTGGGACCATCCCATAAATGGAATAAATAACGGGGAACCTTTAAAACTTCAGCAAGCTGTAACTTGAAATCTAAAGGTAGTTGGAGATTTCTTAGGTAAGGTGCAATAGAAAAAAATAAAAAAATCAGTCCCAGCTAACAAAAATTCACTTAACTGGTACTCCAACCAGTGTTGCAAGAGGTACGAAGAAGTTGGCACGTAGGGAAATGGCACTACAAATGTAGATGATATCACATCTAATCGATACTACAACTGCAATTGATATTGCAACAAATTATGAAACTGCAACTACAACTACAACAAGTACTGCAACTGCAACTTAGGGTTTTATGAGGGAAACCCTAATTTCTCAAACTTCAAATTTTGGAATTATGATCCGTGGACTAGATGCTACCTAGAATGAGCTCTTTGGGTGCTATGATGAAATGACTCTATGGTACAAGTAAACCATAATGCATTTGGAATACGACTACAGAAATCAACTCTAATAAAAAAGTATGCTATATAAATGTAAATTTTAACAAGACAAGATAAAGAGCCTACCTCATTTGGACGTTCGATGAAGACCACCTCATTGAGCACTCGACTCAAAGATTTATAAAGTAACTTGTCCTCAAATAATATAATGCTAAGCATATGTTGATAATATATATAAAGTTAGCATATACAATGTCATAATCCATTAACATTCATGTAACATGCCACTGGAGTAATAATTCAAAGACATTTTGCAAGACATCAATTGGACGAAAAGAGTATTCTATTAAAATATGATCAACATAAGTGTTTAAGTGACAAAATTTTGTGTCAACATGTCTCGTATAAGAAAATAAGTCCCTCCAACCTGGCCTCCACCACTTTAATCCTCCACCAAAGATAAGATCATATAAGAGAGACAATGAGGTTCTCCATCAGCAGGGAAGAGCTTGGGATGAACAATGTTCGTGACTTTAAAGGACAAAGGATACAAACTCACGTGAAGTGAAAATTCTCCGTAGCATCCTTTCCCCAAAATTTGAATTATTCTCCTCTTAAATGGTTTGGATATGTCCCATTTTATATCTGATCCAGGTGGATCAAGCCACCCAACTTTTATGACTGGCTCAAAATAGTTTTCATTTTGGCAATTTACTATTTTTAGCAGTGTTTTAACTTCAAATACTTTGAGGTCCTAAATGAAGGTTTTGGGATCGGCCCCAACTCAATGATAGTTGAAGGTACGGTTGATGGTTCAAAAATCACTTCCTCAACACCTTCAACTGCCATCATAAATGAAGATCGTGATGCAAAAAAGTTACAACCTCGAAGTTAATGTAATTAGCTTTACCCAAACGGGCCTTAATTGGACTTTGGTGCTTCATCTCCTAGGGTTAGGTTTTGGATGTCTAGGTTTTTCGAATTCCCATATATTGTAATATGGCCTTCGTGAGCTCCTCATTGTATCTATCTCTTATGAAAGTGCAAGTAGTCACATCTCTCTTCTCAAATAAGTCGGGTAACCCATTCTAAATAGTATTTCACTGTATTTTATACCGTGGCATTTCTTTTCATTAATAGAAACCGTGGTGTTAACAGATATCCATGTTTATGGTTGTATCTCTCATACATTTCTATTATATTATTGAATATCTACAATATCTCTCTGCATTTTTTTATCATATCTCCCGCCTCATTTCATGCCAAAATAATCCAGATCAATATCCCCAAATGGAACTCTAAGGGCCGAAGCCTAACGCTTCCAGGATATAGAAGGTCAAGGATCATGTGGATTTCCATGGGACGTAACATGGAAACCCAAAACAAATTTTAATTTTATCACCAAACTCGATGTACGTGGGTCAGTGGTGCAACCTATGTATACACCTATTGTCTAACTTGTATGCCAGAGTATGTGGAAAAAATATGATTATTTATCTCCGTGAAGTGTAAAAGGGGACTTCAATTCTACATAGGAGATGGAAAAGGCCTTCCTCGATAAAGTTACTGGGTGAGTGGTAACATTACCATAACAGATGCCCCTAATGTACTGGATCATAGAGTATTTATGATCGACCAAAATGTGTTATAATTCCCAAAGTGGAGTAATGGAGACCCATTTGGACAAACTAGTAGTTCATTGTTGGCGTGAATTTGATCAAAACAGGGTCCTTCCTAGGTTACCAAAAAAAGGTACCGTGTAATCTAGAGCACTGGCATTTCATCTCCTCCAAAGAGAAGCAGAAGTCTCAATCTCGCTAATCATTGAGATGTATATATAAGGGAAGGGTAGGGAAAATACCAAAGAGGATCCATAGATCATTCATAAATCATTCATCTTCTTGCACATGAGACAACATCAGATATGAAACATCTAAATGCAATTATTGAACCTACTTGTGTTGCGAGAAGCAATTAAACATAGAACCATCAAACATAACTCATGAACCATAAAGGAACAATGTAATGCATAAGTAAACATATAAAGACACATCATATTTTGAAAATTTGGTTCTCCTTCATATTAGCTCCAGGATCTTTCCTTCATTATAGACTCAGAGTTACATAGAAAGGTTCAATACAAACTTTGGCTTGTCTCTTACAACAAGTTTCAACAACTAATCCCAAACCCTTGGGAGACTTTGATAGACATGAATCAACCCAACTCTAATCCAACCACAACAACACCAACCCTTTTACAATTATATTCAGCCCTACATATAGCTAGGCTGTGTCTTCCTTCTCGGCTTGCTCGATTTCTTGTTATGGTTGCAAATCAAGTATTGTTTAGCTAGCATTGCGTCGGGACCTCGCGAATCAAGCTGGGTCGCTTCTTTCTCCCATCCTCTAATGAAGTTTGCGCAACTCATTCTTAGTGAAAACTTGCGCAGTTTCTTCCCAAAACGGCGGGGCCCAACTTTTCTTCGGACCACAATCCTTGATTCGTCCTCGAGTCAAGTGCTTGATTATTTCACATCCTCCAAGAGAAACTATTGTTTTCCCTTGTCCTACTTTTATTCTTCCTTGGGCTCTTCCTGTTTGTTCCTTTTATTCCTTTGCCTCCTCAAATGAAGGGCCCAATTCTCGGGTACCAATTTAAAGTCAAGGTTTTACTGCGGAAAGTTTTCAACTTTGTCCCACCACCGGAAATGGTGAGTGATGCTTCCGCAAGGAATTGCTGGGTCGCTTATTTGTCGTATTCTTTTCATTTAAACCAACGAGTTCCACTTAGAGTCTCTTGTTGCATCGACCTGATGCATTTGTGTGTATGTTGTATGGATTACCCGCCGGAATTTGTTACACATTATTTTCACATCCCTATGTAGGACCGCTAATGATGTAAGCCTATATGTTGCCTTCGGAGGGGTTAGTGGCCTGAGTTACTTATAAGAGAAGGGAGAAGAACTTCTTCCCAAGAAAAGTTGCATTTCCCTTTGTAAAAATCTCTATTAAAAATGAAATGTAGGTTTCGAGGATAAGTTTTATGCCTGAGGAAAACCTTTAAAATGAAACAGATCTTCGAGGATAGTTTTTATGCCTCTAAGGAAAACCTTCATTAAAATGAAATGTAGGTCTATGATAATGCATTTTGATTTCAACCTAAAAACTCAAACCGACTTGAGCATGGTTTTTTGATTTTCAAGCTCGTTAAAAAAATGAAACCAATATATCTAGGATAGTTTTACTGTGGGAAACCCCTATTAAAAATGAAATGTAGGTTATGCGAATAGTTCTTGTTTCTATGTCAAGCTCGTGGAAAAATGAAATAGTGTTTCCTCTTCTTGAGTCAGTCCCTTCATCGAGATGAAGCTTCATTTCATTCTCCTCATAGCTTGCATGAAACGGCTTGGGAATTTTCTTATAGGCTTTGGACTTCATGCTAAAGTTTGAGCCCCGAAGCTTAGTCTTTGTTCTTAAGTTAGCTGGTACCAACCATGCGCTAAAGTTGCAGCATAGTTTCATGGTTCAAGCTTGTGTAAAAATGAAACCAATTTACCCCAAGCATAGTTTCCTCCGGGTTCAAGCTTTGTGTAAAATGAAACCAAGTCTAAGCATAGTTTTGTTTAGTTTTTAAGCTTTTGTGTAAAAATTCAAAATCTATCCCAAGCATATTTTGTTTTATTTTAAAGCTTTATGTAAAAATAAAACAATCCCGAAGCTTAGTCTTGTTTTTTCTCGCGGTTAAATCAATGAGAATGTAATCGGTATACTTTATCACTTCATTGCACTCGATAGGTTATATTAAAAAGGAACCCTCTAGAGTTCCCTTTAAGCTCTTTTCTAATTCTCTAAACATGAAACATCGAAATATCTTGTTATTTTCTAATTGCTGCTAAAAATATTTAAAGAAAATGTCTCATGGAGCTTATAGTTTATCTCTTTTCGGTCTCATTAGACTATTTACAAAAAGGGAAATCGAGAAAGTTCTCTTTGAGGTTTTTCCGTGACTTCTATAATCATGAAAAACCTTCGTTTTCTTTGGACTTGTAAAACAAACATCTAGTGTTGCCCATATGGGACCGAACCACTCCTTCCTAGGGTTCGCTAAACATAATCCGAGGGACTCATCCTTTGGATGAGTTTAAATTGACAAGCATATGTTATCCCTCCTAAGCTTGTGTGTAAAAAATAAAGAGGTACCTCTTGCCGAACAGGGGGAAAAATTGGGAAAGAAATGTATCTAAACCTGTATTCTGTGGAAGAGTCGCTTTTGAACATGACACCCTTTCACTCGCTTTGTGTCTAGGTTGGAAAATCCACTTGTCTCCTGATCATACATCTTTATAAGATTACAAATCAGTCTGTGATCCCTGTTTTTGAGTCAGTGTTTACAATACAGTTGTCATGTCGTCAATATGTTCAAAGAGAAGTTCAACCTGGAAAGTCTTCTGTTGCGTCATCCATTTCTGCAGTCCTTAAGCCTTCTGTTGTGTCGACCATCCCTGAGTCAATCCTAAATAACTTGTTACTATGATCTACATCAAATCTTGTTAATTGTTTCATGTCATTGATGTGGGATACATTAAGGCCCTCCTATGACGAGTCTTTTCCTATCGACTTCAACTCATTATCCAGGAATTAGACTTAGAAACTAATTGGTACCTTGGAACTTGCATGCCTCAATGGCAGGTTTCCTTGCATTCGACAGTGGGTTTTCATTATTGACCCCTGATCGAGAGATTCCTCCGAGTGTTCGACTTCAGCTCATTAATTCACATTCGTGAGATTGTACTAGTGTACCTTGGGAGTCATTAAAATTAATGGTGATTTCCCTCGCACTTGTTAACGGTATACATTAATGACCGGTAATCAAGTGGTTTCTACCATGTTTGACTTCGACACATGTATTCGCATGGTTAGATTCATACTATAGAGTGGTGGAGATGAGGACCCTGGATCTTTTCTGACAGATTCAGGTTGCGTTGGAGTATATTCAGTTTGTACTATCGCATAGATCCACATTGTATGTCTCATGGCTATGTTCGAATTTTAGTCTTTAACACATAGATCCACAATGTATTTTTCATGGCTATGTTCAGATTTGAGTCATATCAGCATGGATCCACAGTGTATGTTTGGTGGCCATGACCCGTCTTACTTGACATGGATCTTCGCATGTCGGCATTTATGCTTTGAGTCATTTTTATTCTGAGTATGGGAATGCCTACCTCAGTTATGATATATTATTGTACTGTATTTCCTTGTTTGTTGGCAGGTTTCCGACCGACTGTTCCTTGTTCCCTACACACACTCGACAAAGTATTTTAGCTATCACTCTGTTCTAACTTCATACTTTGGGGGGCTCGCTGTTACACCTTATTTTCGTCATCCCTATGACCATTAATGATGTAATCCTATATGTTTCCTTTAGAGGGGTCAGTGGCCTGAGTTCCTGAAGAGAGAAGGGAGAAGAACTTTCCTGAGAAAAGAAGTTGCATTTTCCCTTGTAAAAACCCTATAAAAAAGGAAGTTTGCATCTTTCTATATAGGCAGGGTGCGAGAATGCCTTATTCTCACAGGTTGCACCATAGCTAGGGTGCGATATGTTCACAGGTTTCTCTATAGGCAGGGTGCGAGAATGCCTACACGTGGGAAAAACAAGCGTTTTCTTGAATCTTCTAGAAGGAGAAACTTCTATGGTGAGGTGTCATCCAAATGGTTTGGATCTTACTCGCTTTCATGATTTAGTGGGATCATCCTAACCTCCTCACCTTATCCTCTTCAAATTATAAAAGGAGAGGAGTTCTCATGGAGAAAGTTAGCTTTGGTTAGCTTTGGAGCTTTTGGGATTAGCTTGGATTGATTGATCTTTGGAGATTTTTAGCTTGGTTAGATGAGCCACTTTGTCAAGATAGATTGTGAATATTATCATATCTGTTCTCTCAGAATTCTTGGAGTGAAAGTGTGTGGGGAATGAAGGACAGTTGGAAGGGACCTTACGACATTAAGGCCATGGTTGTAATCTCTCTTTCACATTTAATATGATACAGTAATATGATTCTTTCCTATAAAGCTTGTTGTGTTTTATTGTATGATTCATTGATCACATACATAGGTTTATATTGAGTTTATGCTATTACTATCACTGTGGTTGGTTGCATTCTTTCGCAAGTTCATCATTGTATGAGCATTGGAATGGAGCTAGGATGGCGATGGTGAGAGGAAGTGGCATTTAAATGGTATGTAACCTATCCCTCTTTAGTTAATAAATTCAATATCTAAAACTTAAGGAAAGCGTCATGTTCTGGTGTGTTCTGTTCTAGATCTAGGTGGATCTAGGGAGATCAGTTAGTGTCCACACCTACCGATTTGTATGATAAAACACATAACTCTTTCTTGGATAGGGAATGTGCCTCATAGAGTGTATTCAGTTCATTTTCAGCCTATTGGATTTGGTCAAACTTCTGTTGCTGCTCCATAGGGTCCATTGTGACCGCAACTTCCTCGTTCCGCACCTGAATTTTGTTCCGACCTCCTCTAAAATAGGATTTCATCGAGAGATGATTCCCATCCAGTCGTTGACTTGTTTGAAGATTTTAGTGTCATTTACGGTGTTTTTATGCACTGCTTCTCTGGCATTGTTGCCTTGCAATATTATCTTCTGCATTTGATCTTGGAGCTGCTAGGGATGTTGTTCTGCTTCTTGCTATACTTGTTGTAGTTTCACCTGTATCTGCTCAATTTGGGAGGTGATTTGTGTCCATTCTTGTTGTAATAGCTCGATATGTTCCTCTAGATCGCTTGTGTCACTGGCCTCGGGTAGTTCAGGTGTGACCTTCTGAATCTTCGGCCAGGCTTCTGCAAGTTTTTCTAGGACTTTTCCCAGTTTGTGCTAGACTTGAAGTCTATCTTGTGCTTCCTTCATTCTGTATGTGTGCTCCAAGAATTGTTCTTTTCTTGTGATCTTGGTGGATCTCTCGGCCTCCTGGAGCCTCTTCTCCAACTGGTCCATAGATGCCATGATTAGGCCAAATAAGTGCGGCGTCGACCACTATACCAGGTCGATGGATGAAACAACTGTGTCGGTGGGTACTTGCCACCGTAGTGGGAGTCCACTTCCTATTGAATGCTCTAAGAAAGTTTCTACCTCGTCCTCTATTGGTGGTGCAGGTGCGATTCTCAACCTAAGCTATGCTGGCAAAAGAGGCATAACCTATGTTCTGGCTATGCAGAGTTGCATCAATTTCACACATTGTTGGGGGTTCTGGAGAACTTGTTTCATTTTATCTCTTATGGCTATCATGTCCTGATCCGTTGTTGATTATGGCGCATTGTGTGCATGTGGTACCTTTGTATCTTCTGGTGCATCTATTTCATGCATTGTGATCTCTTGGGTACCCTCACCTTTGGCCGGTGAGGTGATCTGTTGGTCACCATCGGGCTCTTTCTCTTCTCTAGTTTGGGCATCTTCTTCCTGTGTGGGAGACTCAGGTTTTTGTCCCTAGAAGGCAACCCTCTTTTACGAGGGAAATTTATTGCAGCTATGGTGGATGGCGAATATTGTATTATGAGATAGGAGACCCTGAGAGAAAGAAGAGGAAGTTACAGCGGGTTTGTTGTAGGTTGTTTCCCTTCATATGTTGGATAATAATAAAGGAAGGACCTAGCAATTTCTATGGTGGACGTAGCCCACACTGGGTGAACCACGTAAATATGTGTCTCCATTGTATTGTGTATCTTCTAGGTTTTGTTTCCACATTTGTTTTATTTTATTACTCCATGGTCCTATTTTTCTAACAACTGGTATCAAAGAGAAAGGTAACTCGCAGGAAAAGAGGGTTCTTGGTTCGAGTGGGAGCAATGTCAAAAGATGGAAATTTTAGGGTCGAGAAATTTAACAGCCAAAACTACCAATTATGGAAGATGCAGATGGAAGACTATTTATATCAGAAGGATCTATTCCTACCATTGGGCGAAATAGCAAAGAAGTCTGTGGCTATGAAGGACAAAGAATGGGACATTCTTGACAGAAAGGCTCTAAGAACAATACGGCTAAGCCTGGCAGCGTCGGTGGCTTTCAATATTTCCAAAGAAAAGACAACAAAGGGTTTAATGGATGCATTGGCCAAATTGTATGAAAAACCCTCGGCGTCCAATAAGGTATTTATAATGAAGAGATTATTTAATATGAAGATGTAGGAAGGTGATTCTGTTGTAGATCATTTAAATGATTTTAATACGATTACTAATCAACTAAGTTCTGTAAAAGTGGACTTTGATGATGACGTAAGGGCTCTTCTAATCTTGTGCTCATTGCTAGAAAGATGGAACGAATTGGTCATGGTTGTAAGTAACTCTGTCTCTAGTTCAAATACTTTAAAATTTGATGATGTTGTTGGTGTTATCCTTAGTGAGGAAATGCGACAGAAAAGCACAGGTGAGACATCAGGAAATGCGTTGAACATGGAGAACAGGGGAAGACAAAAGGATAGAGGAAACGGTTTCGGGAACCGTGGGAATTCTAGGAAGGGAAGATCCAAATCCATACTTGGAAAGATAGAGTGTTGGAATTATGGGAAGAAATGACATCTGAAGAAAGAATGCAGAGCTCCAAAGAAACAAAGAGATGGACAGCAGGAGAGAAATGAGGAAGCAAATGTAACATGTGATGTGTTACAAGATGCTTTGATTCTTTCTATAGATAATATTTATGAGTGTTGGGTAGTATATTCAGGGGCTTCATTTCATGCCACACCCCATAGGAAACATTTTCTAGATTATGTTCAAGGTGATTTTGGACAGGTT
>SNQJ01S0264822.1:0-12019 GCA_010110895.2 Picea sitchensis
AGTCACAATTCCAGTTGCAGTTACCAGTTTCCAGTTGTGCCAGTTATGTGGTGCGTTATCTTGCTCTAGTGATACACCTATCTTACGCTAGTTATGTGGTGCTACTCAATTATCTACCCTCACTAGGGTTTAGAAAGAAGAAGAGATAACTATTTGTTATTAGAGTTTCTTCATTGTTGATTTTCTCTTGTGAATAGAGCTTGTTCATGGTTGTATTGGAAAGATTCTCTCTAATAAAAGTTGGTTGGGTTTTTCCCCGAGTTTGGGGTTTCCCCAGGATAAATCTTTATGTCTTCTTGTGCTTGTTTATTTGTTGCTTACATATTTCAGTATATGATTATTGAATGTTAAAAGAAGATAAAAAATGCTATGGTAAATCTAATGTTAACACAACTAATGAAAATCTAACATGGTATCAGAGTGAGGTTTCCTTCAGAACAGTCTAACCACTGAATGGAATATTGTGAGATTTGTCGCCATAGTTTGTTGTTGCATAGACCTAAACTTGCTAAGCTTGTTGAGCACTTATTATAAAGTTGGAACAAATTCCATCATAGATTAGATCGCCTTTCCCTAGTGCACTTGCTACATTTCTCAGATTGGCTTTCCATCAAAATTGAATTTTTTCAGGGTTTTAGGCTTGTTGACATTTTCCTGGACATTGAACTTTCTGATTCAAATTTCTAACTTTTTCTTGTTGTTGATGGTATGTCTCATGTTAGAAGACAAATATGGATGGTGCACTTGTATATAAGATGAGGGTGTTTACAAGAGACATGCACTTGACAAAAGGACATTTATTCAAGCAGTGACAATAGATCCAAAGGGATCTTAGATCTACTGCACTCAGAGGAAGCCCAAGAGTTGGAAGCAGCAGTGACGATGTCTCCTACAGTATAGAACAAATCAAATGGGACAAGTAGCATCTAGACTCCAGGTTTACATATCAGGTTTGATATTTTATATTGTTACAGCCTAAGTAAGTGTTGTAACTAGAATAACAATCTTTAGAATTATATTACTGCTATTGCTATCAAATGTTTAGTGACACTTGAATATTTTTATTAAAATGATCATCATGTACTAATGATGCACTTATTTACAAAATGAAATTGATATCTTCTAGGAGATGTTCTTGGTTGTTGACTTTGTCCCAACCAGGTTATCTTGAAAATTCCATGGAGGTTACCATCGAGATGTTGTTGTTCTTGTTTCTTGTTCTGGGAAGGTTACTATAGATGAATGACTGTTGACAATACTGGAAGAGTGTTGAAGAGTGTTGTTCTTATTTCTTGTTATTGTATTTTTTTTTGGATCTTGTCTCAAGAAGGTCACAGGTGATAGCTTTGAGGAGCTAATGTGACGATTTTTCCCGTTCTTGTTATTTATTATTGTTCTTATCATAAGAATATTGTTCTTGTCTGCTATTTTCCCTTGTTGTTGCTCTTGTTCCGAGAAGGTCACAAGTGATAACTCTAAGAGGGAGCTATAATGACGACTGCAGGATGCAATAGATTAGATGGTCTCTAGTTTGAGACATGGAGCAGACTATCCAAGACAAGAAGTTGTATACATGACAATGTACATCCATGTACTGAAAAAGAAGAGGACAAAATCAAAACCTTATGGAAAGAAGGGTACTTTTGTGGGATACAAAGTATCTCATATGGAGATTGATTGTAAGGAACAGAAGGCTCCGAATATGACCATACAGATCCCTCTAGTTCAGTTGGTCACTCTTTGGATCATTAGGAAGAGTTAGTAGAACCAGAAGGGCCTACCCAGAATCGTTGCAATGACTAGGAAGAGACCAGCATGGTCTCTTGATACTTTGCAGATATATTGATGAGCCATATCACGAGGAGGAGCAGATGGCTCCACTAGTGGTGATGCAAGTGGCCCCACCAAGTACCAGCTCAGAAGGAGCTATAGTTCAGAGGGAGTCAATCCTCAAGATCTAGTAGGGAGGAGAATCCTCCCAGTACAACCCATAGGAGATTAGATTTTGAAGGAGGTCAATAGATGTAGAGGGAGCATATCTCTCCAGAGATTATATAGACCTAGAGGGAGTCAAACTTCAAAGGGAGCATGCAGACTTAGAGTAAGCCCGATCTCAGAGAGATTCAGTTGACTCAGAGGAATACCTGATCACTGAGAGGAATTTCCCCCTTAGATTTAGGTGGGAGAGAGAGACGTCTTCCAGGATTGACAGATAGGTGCCATGAGTTGAGGAGGCTAGATCAAAGCATCAGAGGCTTCGAGGATATATGAGACCTCCTGGGAGGATTCCCTTATTTCAGTGACAGAGCAGGAAGCCAATTAGAAGGACTGGGATATGGATTTTTCCTCAGTTCCAGAGAGAGCAAGATACCACACACGTTTTCCAGCTATGTGGCGTCGATGAGGAAGAACCTTCCACTTATAAGGAAGTTGCAAAGCAGCAAGTGTGGAAGGATGTTATGATGATGTGTGGAAAGTGGTTCCAAGACTAGAAGGGAAGTTAGTAGTGACTTCCAAAGTGGATCTACAAGATCAAGCATGCTGCAGAGGGCAACATAGAGAAGTACAAAGAGAGATTTTTGGCTAGAAGATTCTTACAGAAAGAGGGAGAAGATTATGATGAGACAAAGAGCAGCCACAAGATACATGCGAAGGAGTCTCATGTTTGCATATTGAAGAAATTTTTGTACAGGCTTGAGTAGGCACCCATGGCAGGATATGCCATACAATTATTTTGATGAGATTGGGGATGGTTTCCCCCTTGATATTGGTTGACATTTTTCTTACAGGGGATGGGAAGCTCACAAATGGGTTCAAGAGGGAACTCACTTCATAGTTCGAAAGGAAGGATCTGGATTTGATAGAATTAGAAGTGTGGTGAAAGCTAAACGAGATTTTCCTTAGCCAAGGAAAATATATAGTTGAGATCCTGCAGAGATTCAGGATGATGGATTGCAAGTCCATGGCCACACCTATGGTTACGAATATGAATCTCTCGAGTGATTCATCTTCATATTTGGTGGATCCCACGATGTATTGACAGTTGATCGGATCCTTGATGTACTTGGTTAAAACCAGGCTAGACATATGCCTTGTAGTGACCACTTTGAGTCAGTACATGGTTGGGCCTAGACATGTACATTGTATAGCAACAAAGCGTGTGTTGAGGTGCCTACATGGTACTATTGGATATGGCCTTATATATGTCTCATATGGATAAGTGAAGTTGCAAGGTTATACAAAATCCAACTGGGCAGAGAGTGCAATGGATGGGAAAAACACATCAGGATGTTGCTTCAGTTTGGGATCAGGTATGATCTCATGGTTGAGCAAAAAACAAGCATCAATGACACTTAGTACAATAGAGACAGAGTATATTGTAGCCATTGTTGCAAGTCTTGAAGCAGTGTGTCTCCAGAAGTTGCTTGCAGGGTTATTTGATTTAGAGTTGGAGCCAACATTGATATATCATGATAATCAAAGTTGTGTGAAGAATACAAAGATCAAATACCATTACATATGAGACATGGTGCAAAGAGGAGCAGTGGAGCTCTAGTACATATCCACAGATGAGTAGATAGTGGACATTCTCACCAAGCCTCTGTCTAGAGTGAAGTATGAGTACTTTAGAGACAAGCTTGGTGTGATGCAGAATTTCCACCCTCATTGAGAGGGGGGTGTGATGTTTCTCCTCTAGGAGTTTTCCCTTTGGAAAGGGGTTTCCTAGATCAGTGATGTGGAGCGACTGAGGGACTAATGTAGTAGTATTTCCCAGTAGATGGGTGTAAATGGGACTACTAGGAGAGGAGAAACATCACAGCATAGTCATGAAGACTATGGGAGTATTTGTGTGCTACTAGATGAGACTATAACTATGGTTGATGGTATGGTAGTAGTTGTGTACTACTAGTTGACTGCTACATAGTTATAGATATCATCACCTATGATTATGGTTGATGGCATGGTAGTATCTTAGTACTACTATTTGATAGCTACATAATCATGAGAGACTACTGGATAACATGGTAGTATCTTAGTTCTATTATTTGATTGTTATGTAGTCGAGACAACATGGTAGTAGCCTTGTGTTGCTAGTTGATTACTAGACAACATGGTAGTAGTTTTGTGCTACTAGTTGATTGTTGGGTTGCATGGTAGTAGTTGTGTGCTACTAGTTGATTGTAGTTTTGTGCTACTGGACGACATGGTGGTAGCCTTGGGGATACTAGATGATTGCAGTATAGTCATTGGACTACTAGAAGAAAACATCTTGGAATAATACCTCCCTAGCTAAGAGGGAGTGTTTATGTTTTGGTAGTTGCGAGAGGTATTCCCTCCTAGACAACTTTTCTTAGAGAAGAAGAAGATTCCAAGAATTCAAAGGAAGACCATTGAACAATTGAAGAACACCTCGGAAAATAATAAAGTGAAATAGAAGACAACATAAGGGAAGTCGACCCACAGGGAATAATAATAAAGTGGAAATATAATTTATAGGAAGAGAAGTCGACCCATAGGGAATAATAATAAAGTGGAAATATAATTTATAGGAAGAGAAGTCAACCCACAAAAATAATAAAGTAAATTTGAATACCCAAAATAAGAATTCGGCCCCAGATAGGCACCCCAATTAGTATAAATACAAGTTTGGGTCAATTCATTTGTACACACACATAGTTCTTCTTCTGCAGTGCACACTAGGCAGTTGCAACAATTTCGTTATTTCTGGTTTCTGGTTCTCTTGGAGAGTGTGCCCCACTTGGTGAAGGATGTTCTTGGTGGCTCTTGGTGGTTTCTCTTGTGCATTACCTTTGGAAGAGTAGCGCCAAGGTTGTGTGGTGCTGACCAATTGCTTCATGCCAATTCTAGTTACAGTTGCAATTGCAGTTCCAGTCACAGTTGTAGTTGCAGTTACCGTTGCAGTTGTTGTTGCAGTTACCAGTTGCCATTTGTGTTAGTTCTGTGGTGCCCTATCTTTCTCTAGTGATGTGCCTATCTTACGCCAGTTCTATGGTGCTACTCAGTTGTCTACCCTCGCTAGGGTTTGACAAGAATAAGATATAAGTATTTGTTATTAGGGTTTCTTCATTGTTGGTTTGCTCTTGTGGATAGAGCTTGTTCATGGTTGTATTGGAAATATTCTCTCTAAGAAAAGTTGGTTGGTTTTTTCCCTGATTTTGGGGGTTTTCCAAGATAAATATGCGTGTCTTCTTTTGTTTGTTTATCTGTTGCTTATATATAATTTTCAGTATATGATTATTGAATGTTAAAACAAGATAAAAAAATGCTATGGTAAATCTAATGTTAACAAAACTAATGAAAATCTAACACAAACTTCTAACCAAAGGCCCTTGACACATGGTACGAGACCCCTCTAAAGGAGATGTTGATGGAACTAGCACGTGGAAAGAATAATTGTGGGTTATTTTAAGAAAAGGGCCCAATCTTTGACTAGAGGGACACACATCCTAATTTTGCATTCCCATTATTTGGCAAGGGATCCTTCTCAAGGAATTTGAGATTTATAAGGGTCAAGAGAGGAATTGATGGAACCAAATCTCACCTAATTTATGAGATAGCCTCCTCACAAGTGCACTTGAGAGAGAGTGAAAAATCCAAGCACAAGTAATGAAAATATAATACACAAGTGTACCCAAGAGAAAAACGTTGAACACAAGAGAAAAATGCCAAAATTAAGTACCCTTAGGCTTATAACACTTGGTATTTCAGATCAAGAAGATCGTTGGATAAGATGATATAAATGAGAGCTTGAGTTGTGTATTTATACACAACTTAAGTGAGGTGTCTCTTTAAGAGGGGTTATGGGCCTAGAAAACAAGGGAACACCCCAAGAGGGTTATTGAGATTACATATCAAGTTCCACTAGGTCGACCTTGACCATAAACCTATTATACACTAAATGAAATAAAATATGGCCTTAGATATAATCACAAGTAAATAATGTTACCTATGAATGAGTCATGGAAACATGTATATATTACACTAATAATTCCAACACCCTTCCTTGAGTTGAACAAGGGGTCATGATCTACAATAATAATACTCAGGAATTTAACTAGAACATGAAAATATGAATATTATAATCAAACTAAGAGAAAAATGACCATCACTTTATTTAGAATAGGAGACAAGCTTATATATATTCCTATTATTACATGATGGATTGAATGGGTCAAGAAAAAACTAGCTTCTAACAACTAGTTAGTTAGATATGATCAACTACTTCCTTGGGACTTGTGCCCATTTGTTCTTATCTTCCAGGAAGTTGAGAGAGTGATCCTTCCAGGAATCCAATTGGATGAGGGAATGCGTCTTCCTTGGAATTCAAATGGATGTCTGTTAGGTTTCCTAATTCTTCCATGTTTAAGCCCGAAAGTGTCCCCACTTCCATCAATAAATGAGGAAAATGCTTGTGCATGGAAGCTTCTGAAAACCATTTAGCCTGAGCATGAGTTTCGTCTGTGCACCCAACTAGGTAAGAGGTATGTTGTTGATTATGGGTGGTGGTATGGCGAGTGTCAAGTAAGGTGTCTTGTAGCAAGGGAGGATGGAAATTAGGGATTAACTCGATAGGATGAGAGACAATGACATTATCTTCTAGCAATGGGAGTTCATAGTGTTTCAGACTGTGCACATTCACCACATCATGAATTCCTAGTTGGGGTGGGAAGTCAAGGAGATAAGCATTGCCCCCAATCCGTTGGAGAATGGTATAAGGGCCACATTGGAGAGGCTTCAATTTGTGATGACGTTAGGATTTAAAACGCTGGCGTTCCATTTAAAACCAAACTTTACCACCATGAGTAAAAACCATAGGGGAGCGATGAGCATCATGCCAAGATTTGTAGTGTTGTTGGGATGCCTTTAGCGCTTCAGAGACTTGGTCATGTTTGCATGCTATATTCTGCAAAACAGAAAGGGTGGATGTTTGTTCTTTTTGTTGGTGTGGAGTGCCAGAAGGTTGCAAGGTGAGAGGAAGTTCATAAGGGGCTAAAGGTTGATATACAAAGTATGCCTCAAAAGGAGAGATCCTAGTATAAATATGTACAACACAATTATAACTATGTTGAATGAGAAGGAGGCTTGTATCCCCATTGTTTGGTTTTGGAAAATTGAATGCAAAGAGCATGGACAAGGCTATATTAACCACCTCGGTTTGGCCATCCATTTGGGGATGGAAGGTCATAGAATATTTGAGTTGAAAACCCAGTAAATCCCACAATGTTTTCCAGAAGATGCTAAGAAAGAAAGTATCACAATGAGAGATTATGCTAGTAGGAAGTCCAAAGTGTGGCCAAACATTATGAAAGAACAAAACTGTAGTTTAGGCAACAATATTGGTCTTATTGCAAGGGATAAAAAGAGCCATCTTGGAGAAACGAAAAACAATAACCCAGATAGAATCATGTTTGCATAAGTTCATAGGTAAACCACTAAGGAAATCCATGGAAATAGAGTCCCAAGGGAGGGAAGGAAGAGGAAGGGGATGATACAAACCAAATATGTGACTGGCAGGTTTATGCTGACTACACAAGGCACAAGCACAAATGAAATGCTCCACTTGACGAGTCATAGAATTCTAAAAGAAATATTGTTTCAAGTGCTTAATTGTTTTCAAAGACCCAAAATGGCCACCATAGGAGGAAGCATGAGCCTCTTTAATCAAAGTAAGATGATATTCAGAAGTAGAGACACATAATTGGTTGAGTTTATATAGCCACCCATATCTAATTGTATAATCCAGAAATGGCATTTTATTGACCTCAGTGGGATGTTGCACATCAACCCATATCTCCGCAAAGAAGGGATCATAAGCATAGAGAGGCTTCCAACCCTCATAAGAAACATAATGCACAACCAGAAGTTGAAGTACATGTGTAGGGGGATAACTCAGGACATCAACCATCCAATTGGACATGCCCTTCTTGTATTTACTTAACAAATGAAATTGTGAACGTAATCATCCCACTTTAAATGACAGTGCTCCTGTATCGTGGTCTGAGAATTGATGAAAATCAACATATGATGATCTGTGTGGAGGATTGTTTCTTTCCCTAGGATTTAACGATGTCATTATTTCAATGCTTGTACCAGACAATATAAATATTTGTCATTAGTGTTGTAATTGTGTTTGGAATCAAACAATGTATTTGAATGATATGCAATAGGGTGTCCTCCCTATTTAAGAACCGCACCAATAGAATACTAAGAGGAATCCATATCAATCTCAAAGGGTGACTGGAGATCAGGTAAACGAAGTATAGGAGCATGATAAAGGGCATTTTTGAGATCTTGAAATTATTGTTGTGCCAAGGGAAAGTTGATGAAGAGGGCGTGCTATCTGAGAGAAGTTAGCAATGAACCGTCCATTAACAAATAATGCCACCCATAAATCTCTTGAGTTCCATAGCCGAGTGAGGTGTTGGCCACTGTGAAAGAGATTGGACTTTAGTGGGATCTGGAATAACACCCTCGACAGAGATGATAAAACCCAAATATTGAATTGAAGGTTGCCCAAAAGAAGATTTACGATGTTTCACCTGCAGTGTGTGAGTGCACAATAAGTATAACACAGTGCACACATGGACCAAATGATCCTCCCAGGTCTTGTTAAAGACCAAAATATCATCCAAATAGATCACCACAATTTTTCCCAAATGTGCTCTGAAAATATCATTGATTAGCCTCATGAAAGTGGCAAGGGAATTAGTAAGACCTAATGGCATCACTATTCATTCAGAAATCCCAAATTTGGTTTTGAAATCTATCTTCCATGTGTCTACTGCATTCATGCAAATTTGATGTATCCTACTATAATATATTTCTTGGTAAAGAAGTGGGCACCCTTCAAATGATCCAGTAAATCATCAATGTGTGGGAGAGGGTAACAATTCTTGATTGCGGCCTTATTAAGAGCCCGATAGTATGTGACTAAACTCCATTCCTCATAATCCTTCTTGTGAATGATGAAGGCAAGAGAGGCACAAGATGAATAACTCGGTTGGATGTGGTTAGTATTAAGAAGTTGTTGGAGATAGCATTCCATTTCCTCAGTCTCACAAGGAGCAAGGTGATAAGAAGAGGCATTGGGCAAAGTGTCTCCAGGGATAAGATCAATGGAATGCTCAATGGACCGAACAGGGTTTAGTATGGTGGGAGCACCAAAGATATCTTCAAAGGATGTGAGTAAAGTGTCCATATCTGAAGGAAGGGAATGAGAGGGGTTTTCTATTTTAAGAGGGCTCACCAAACAAAGGAAAATGGAATTGTTGAGACTGATTTGACGAACAACAGGTTGGTCGGAAGGTAAGGCAGGGGATTTCAAAGAGGATGAGGTGGGGACATAGGTACAACCATCTTTCTGAAGATGATACTAATGATTTCAAGCATGGTAGAAAATGTGACAAAGTTCTTGATAGGGAATACCTAGAAGCACATCTGCACAATCCAAAGGAGACACATTGTAAAGAACACTATCGCAGAAAGGGTCAATGAAAAAAGTAAGGGAACAACATTGGGTCACCAATACACAAGGACCATCCGTCTGAACCCAACCTAATTGGTAGGGTGCTAGATGCGGGGTAGTAAGAAGTGCCAACTGTTGCAACAAATCCTAAGAAACAAAAATATTTTGGCTAGCATTTTCAAGGATGAGCATCGCTAAGGATCACTTGATCTAGAAATTGTGAGTAAACAAAGGCACTAGTGAAGAAGTCTGGGAATCAATGGCCATGAGTAGGAGAGAGGGGTCCAGTTTCAGAGTATTCTCCAAGGTGATTATCTCGAGGGGAGGTGTTGTGCTTGAGGAGGACTCAGGAGCATCAATGAATAAAGTCTTGATAGGATTTTGATTATGAAGAACACAACATTCAACTGAGGAGTGAAACTGAGATTTGTGATAAGAACACCATTTGCTAGTTTTAGGTGTGGTGGGAGAGGTAGGAGAAGGATTTGAGGAAGGGACAACTTTGGATAGAGGAGATCGAAGGCAAGGAGTGAGCTTCCATTCCACAACCAAGGCATGAATAAAGGCCTAATCTATGGAAGATATTTAAAATAAATCAACCTCTTTGTGTATAAATAATAAAAGACCAGAGTTAAATTTAATAATGATTACCTCTTCCGAATCTTGAATCTACAACTGAATACAGAGCTTAGTAAACACCTCAATGTAACATTGGATTGACTGGCCTGAGAGTTGGCATAGATTCAACCAGTGAGCTAGGAGAGTCTGAAGGTACCTCGGGGGATAAAAGAGATTCCACAACACTTGACAAAAGGTATCCCAAGAACCAATCGGTGGAGGGGACCCACATAAGGATCATCGAATTCCATCACCCGAGAGGAGGTATTTGTTTGGGCATGCCATCATGCTTGATACATCCCTTCCAATTGCAAACTAGCAATATATAGCTTCTCTTCTTCTGTCAGTCCTAGGAAGGTCTTGAAATTAATGGATAGACTATGGACCTAGGAATCAATGGCCTCACCATTCATATGCCTTGAAAACTTAGGCAGATGGAAACAAGTATCCAACTACATTGCTAGTAGGGAGATCCACTGGAGCCACATGATTTCATTTAGAGCAAGGGCTAGGTCTTGAATGGGAGAAAATTTCCCAGATGTAGAATCCCCGGGGGAGGATTTGTTACAAGGAGGCATGATCTTCATATATTGAAGAAACTAAGATATGGATCTGGATCTGGATCTAGATTTGGTTCTGTATCAGTAGATAGATCTAAATGGGAAAACCTTGGATCAGGATCATAAGATAGATCTCAATCGGAAAACCTAGATCCAAAACCGTAAGCACATGCTAAGTAGGCACACTGGAAAAGAGGGGAGGGCATGGAAAACCTTGGCGCACCCTTGCATGGGATAGAGAAGGGGGGAGGAGTGGAATATCCCCACAACTAAAACACTGAACAATGGAGGGACAGAGAAATACTAGCACATTGTGTTGGAATATATGGAGGGCGAGTTAGACCCCAAGTGCACCTATGACGTTTCAAGTCACCACAAAAAACCAGGCAATTGAGGTCTGGAGAAAACCCTAGCATATTGCCTTAGAGATGGAGGGTGGAGCCACCCCTAGTTCACCTCTGGATATGAGGATGGCATGAGTGCAGACACTAGCAACCCATAAAAAATATTTTCTCTGTCAGAAACTCAGTGGAGTAGAAGCATCTCATATCGAAGCTCTTATACCATTTGATCTACAATAGCAATACTTAGGAATTTAAATAGAACATGAAAACATGAATATTATAACCAAACTAAGAGAAAAATGGCTGTTGCTTTATTTAGAGTAGGAGGCAGGCTTATATATATGCCTGGTATTACATGATGGATCAAATGGGTCAAGCTACAACTAGCTTCTAACATCTAGCTAGTTAGATACGATCAACTACTTCCTTGAGACTTGTGCCCAACTGTTCTTGTCCTCCAATAATCTAAGAGAGCAAGTCTTCCAAGAATCCAACTGGCTAAGGAAGTGCACCTTCCTTGGGATTCACGTGGATGTTCGTTGGGTTGCCCAAGTCATAGAAATAAGTCATTAAAATACAATATTACAATATTTCCTCCCCCCTTTAATGCTAAGTAGGGGGATAGATCACTCCCCTAGAATTCCACGTCTCTCCTTCATAAAACCATCAAGATCATCAATGGTTGACACCGATCTCCAAAGAGATTTAGGTGGGAGATGTTGTGCTTCGCTAGGGATATCAAATACTAAGTAATGGCCTATGGTGGACAAGTTTCCTCTTGATAGTTCTTAAATGGGCCAACAAGAAACTTATTTGCATCAATTTCACTTTGAAAACAATCAACAATTAGAGAAAGAGGGCTCAAGATGAGGAGATTCCTCATGATATCACATAGATGGACCAACAAGAAACTTTGTTGCATCAACAAGAGTGAATATATCCCTCTTAGGTATAGGCCTTGACCTATCTGAAAAAAGAGTGATTGGTGTGGGGAAATGATGTTAGGTGTC
>SNQJ01S0264823.1:0-12019 GCA_010110895.2 Picea sitchensis
AAACACATGCATATATATATATATATATATATAAACTCGCAACCCTATCATTAAATGAATGCAGATCTATAAAAAACAAACACAGGCATGCATAACCTTGATATAAAAAATTACACCTAAATATATAAATGGGATGAGGACGCAGTCAACAACTGTAAATCACCACGTTGTCATTCCAATGTATATTTTTGAAATTCACAGTATAGATACGTATCTCTCTGTATAATTAAATTCGCTATCACTAAAAATGCTAGAATTATGCGTCTTTCACACATTTAAATAAAACGATGTAAAATATCTAACAATCAAATGGGGATTCGCTGCCACATGAACATATAAATTGATGGCCATAGTTATATCTCGGTCACGCCTTAGATACTAAATCTATGTCACACCCACATTATATATATATAAATCACTATCTTTGAATACAAGAGATAAAAACGTTGTCTATAATATAACAATTTTGTTGTCTAAGAAATAATGAATTTTGTTGTCTATATATATATAATAATTCCGCTGTCTAAGAAATAATGAATCTTGTTGTCTATATATTTAATAATTTCGTTGTCGATAATATTATTTCGCAGTCACACTGTATGTTTCAAAATGCTGTCAATAAATATTACCTTCGCAGTCATACTGTATGTATCAATTTGATGTCAATAAATATCATTTTCGCAGTCACACTATATGTAGAGAATTGTTGTCAATAAATATTATTTTCGCAGTCACAGTGTATGTATCAATTGTTTTCAGTAAATATCATTTTCGTAGTCACACTATATGTATCAAATTGTTGTAAATAAATATTATGTTCGCTATCCATTCATAAGTTTAACGAATATTAAAAATTGCTTCTCTGGACACTAATTTGTTTCTCTGATATTAAAATCGCAGAGAGTCTACCAATCAAATGTTGGGTAAATCGTGGAGTAAAGGCTAGGCTTTATCCCAATAAAAACATGGATGCATATTGTGTAAAATGCCAATAAAAACGTTTTTGAATGCTGGGTAGAATGCCAATAAAAACGTTTTGGAATGTTGGGTAGATTGCCAATAAAAACGTGGATGAATTATGTGTAAAATGCCAATAAAAACGTTTTGAATGTTGGGTAGAATGCCAATAAAAACGTGGATGTGTACTGTGTAAAATGCCAATAAAACGTTTTTTAATGTTGGGTAGAATGCCAATAAAAACGTGGATGCAAACTGTGTAAAATGTCAATAAAAACGTTTTTGAATGCTGGGTAGAATGCCAATAAAAACATGGATGCATTCTGTGTAAAATGCCAATAAAAACGTTTTGAATGTTGGGTAGAATGCCAATAAAAACGTTTTGAATGTTGGGTAGAATGCCAATAAAAACGTGGATGCATATTGTGTAAAATGACAATAAAAACGTTTTTGAATGCTGGGTAGAATGCCAATAAAAACGTGGATTCATTCTGTGTAAAATGCCAATAAAAATGTTTTGAATGTTGGGTAGAATGCCAATAAAAATGTGGATGCCTACTGTGTAAAATGCCAATAAAAACATTTTTGAATGTTGGGTAGAATGCCAATAAAAACGTGGATGCAAACTGTGTAAAATGCCAATAAAAACGTTTTTGAATGTTTGGTAGAATGCCAATAAAAACGTGGAGATACTCAGCACAAGAGGGTGCAAGGATTAGAGATTAATCAAGGAGAAAAACATAGAGATAAGAAGGAATAGACAGCTGGGCAAAAATTATCCTTCACTCATCATCCATGCACAGAAAAGCAGGGCATTTGAATCTATAGGTCTTTAAACATTGAAGTGACGACCGTCGATTTGGCTCCTTGCCAACTGCTCAGGCACAGAATGATGACTAAAGGGATAAGGGACTGAAGGAAAAAACACAATCTCTTCATAAAAATCAAGAAAACCCACACAGAGAAGTCCTTGCAATCAAAAGTTGGGTTCGCCAAGGGAAATCAATTCAGACTGCAGCGAGCGTGAGGCTGGGATGGCTTAAGTTCATTGATTATAAAACACCGAGTAAAACATAATCTTTACACAATAGAAGTACATTAATGAAAGCGCGGGAACAATAGTAATCTACCATTAAAAAATAAACGCATTCATACCGTAGCCAAATGCGATAGCTCCGAGTCATTGTCGCTCCGTCTAGTTCCCGCTTGCCAACCGATGTGACCTCATCGGTACCTCCCAGCCAACGCTAAGGGTACTCTTCTTCCCCTTGAGCCCCCCGAACCGCAAAGGGGCCACACACACAATACAAGAGAACCGCTAGCACCCAGCTCGCCTCGCAAGGTCGAGCTACCACTCGTTACCCGAGCTGGGTATCCCAAATCCCACAAGAAAATTTCAGTCAAGACAAAAATTCAACAGCGTAACGTTACGCATAAAGATTAGATCCATAATCCTCCTCCTCCATCCTTTTTATAGAGTTTTTAAGTGATTTATTTTACAAATTCCCATTTAATTTCTTTTTCATTAATTTAATCCGAAAAAAACCTCCTCCGTACACATGTCACCCATCCCTCTAGTTGCACCAGAAAATTAATTTCATTAATTATTTAATTGTTCTTATTTCCCTCAGCCACCTAAAAGTATTCCTAAAAACGCTCCTTGGCATCCCAATATTCCCTTACAAGTCTTAAATGACTTACACCTTACTAAATTCCTAGTTGAGTTCAAAAATAGCAAGTTCCCAAGGCACGATTCCTTACTAAGTTAGACATTAGCTTTTTCTTTATGTTTACCCTTTCCTTTATGTTTCCCCTTTTTCCTCTAGTTTCCTATTTCTTTCAAGTTTCCATCTTTTCTCTTTTTAACTAAAAATCAATTTAGCAAGTATAGAAAAACAACCAATTACCCATTTTTCTTTTTATCTAAAATTAAATTAGCAAAAATAGATAAAACAACCATGTCCCTTTTTAAATTTCTAATTCTTCAAGAAAATTTGACTTAAATAATTTAATTTGAATTTCTTACCCCCTTCTTGTTACATGCTTATTTATTATTAATTTCTTACCACATGTTCGACTTCGACCTAGGTTTTAATTTCTCTAGGCTGGGAGACATTTTCATTAGGGAAAAATGTTTTTAAATCTTACTTGTCACATCATTCATTTTAAGGTCGTTTAGGTTTATTCACTTACCAGTTAAAATCGTGACGTGCCCTTCAGGACACACTAGGTGCTCCAAGGGTGCCACTCGCTTCTTTCATTTTTCCTTGCGCGACGTGCCCTTCAGGATGCACTACGGGCTCCAAGGGTGCCACTTACCTCTTTTTGTTTTCCTTGCGCGACGTGCCCTTCAGGACGCACTACGTGCTCCAACGATGCCACTCGCCTCTTGACTGGCTTGGTAGACATAAAAAACCCCTGGAGTCAATACTCCACTAGGTGATCTTGTGGGAGACGAAGGGCTTCTGAGGAATAAGGTCCCTACCTTATTGCTCGCCCCTTAGAATCATCGTGAGCGACTGTCGTAGTCTTCCCTCACGACATCGTGGGTCTTCTCGAACTAGGTAATCGTTGACCTACAGTTCGAGCCATGGCGCGAGTGCTAGTAGGTTGTGGCAGGGCTGTTGTCCACACCTCTCCCTCAAGTCTCTGGTTGTCCTGCGTGACCCCTCTACTCCACATGTGAGTCTGGTCGGCAAGCTTTCGTCAGCCTGCTTCCAACAATGAATCATGTCAGCAACAATAATCAATCATCATAACATCTAATCATATGTATATGTGTCACATCAATAACATTCAAACCCAACAGTCCTCTCCCTGACTCGATCCAGAGTCCAAGGGGTTTCATCGATGCCTCTGCATCCTCAATGTCCAAATTCTTGCACACTCAGGAGATCCCAGTCAATAGCATTTGTCTATGTGAATACAACAAAATAACATATCGTCAATCCATAATGTCTCATAATCATAATCGAATGAACGATAGTATAATAATCCGGATCACTTGCAAGCAAGTGTCCTCAAGGATAAGTTCGTTCAGTGCGCGCAAGAGTGGTATGTTACATTATGGAACTCTAGCTGCCTAAAATGGAGTCTTGCATTCTTATATTCTATTTTCCTCAAAATTGTCAAAACTTTGTTGGTATTCCTCTCGCATAGTCTCCTCATGCTCCCATGTAGTGTCTTTAGGATTGTAGCAAGTCCATTGGACCTTTACCAGGCCTATAGATTTATTCTTGAGAACTTTGACCTTCTATTCTATGATGCGCACTAGTTCCACCCAAAAATCTTCATTGTGTTCCACCTAGATCACAGTCCAATCAATTATGTGGCTAGGGTCAGGAACATATTTCTTTAATAAGGACACACGAAATACACTATGCACTCTCATGGATGCAGAAAAAGCTAGCATGTATGAAATTGGGCATATCTTCTCTAAGATCTAAAAAGGCCCACAATATCTTGCTGCCAACTTTGGGAAACAACCCAATAGCGAACTTCCTTTTTCATTCACTTTTAAAAATACATGTTCTCCCACTTTAAAATATCTGAAAACATTGTTCTTGTCTGCATAACTTTTATGTATTTCCTAGGCAGCCTTTAAATTCTACCAAATATTTATCATCTTATCTTCCATTGCTACATGTAGTCTAGCAACTTCTTTCATGTAGATCTCTGCAATATTTGTTGCTTTGTGTGTAGTCTTTATTGGAATAAAATGTGCAATCTTGGTCAATTTGCCCACCACCACTACAATAGAATCATGTTGCTTCACTATCTTGGAAAGCTTAGTAATAAAATCCACTGTAACTACTTCTCACTTCCATTATAGAATGTGTAATGGTTGTAATAGCCCAATTGGATGTCTATGTTTTGTCTTCACCTTCTGGCACTCTAGACACCTGGCAATATAATTAGCCACTTATTTCTTCATTCTAGGCCAAAATTATTGGCTCCTCACAACTGTAATTGACTTCTAATATCTTGGGTGCCCAGCACATGGCACATTGTGCATTTCTCTTAGCACTATATTTTTCATCTCACTAGAATTTGACACATATACCTTGCCCCTATACATGAGAATTCCATCTTCCTGCAACTCATAATATTTAAATTTTTGTTGTAAATTTCCTTGTTGTAACATTTCTTTTATTTTCAAATAGTGTTGATTTGAATTTGTTGCTTCAATAATTGTATCATTTATATCAGTCATGTACATGTTTATGAATGTAATATGCATCTCATGTGCTTTCCTGCTGAGTGCATCAACCACTTGGTTCTCCTTGTCTTTTTTGTGCTTAATTTCGATGTCTTATTCACTAATAAATTCTAGCCATCTAGTATGTCTGGCATTTAATGTGGGTTGTCCAAACAATTATTTCAGACCACAATGGTCTGTCCTTAGCTCAAATTTACTCCCCATGAGGTAATGTCTCCACATATTCATCACGTGAATAATGGTTGTTAATTCTAGATCATGGGTAGCATAATTTCTCTTGTGCTCTTTTAATTTTCGGGACTCATAGCATGTTGGGCGCAGGCCCAGTTTTGAGGAAAAGCAGGACGTGTAAGGAAGACATGCATGTGGGAAAAACAACAAGTGCAAGATAGACACACATGCAGAAGAGGAAGGCATGCAAGGCACACATGCAAGAATACCTAGCCATGATAGGGTTAAGGTTTTGGTAAGAAGATGCAATGGTTGGTAAGACAAAAACATGTATAAGTAGGTACCTAGGAGGTCTAGGTCGGGGTTTGAATATGGCTTGAGTTTTGGTCAGTGTTACTATGTCGTTCGAAGACAGAGTGACTGTAAATATGATCTATTTTGTAATTTGTTGAGCTAAGGAGAGGAAATAAGGTAGATCTTGAGGGATAGATCACAGGCTGAGAAGCCTGGTGTGATCTAGTATGCCTCATCGTAGATCTCAACCCATTTGATGGAGAATTTTAATGCATGCGATGCTATAGTTTTGGAAACACCATAATAAAAGAGCAGAGCAACCAAATCTTTGTGGACGTATCCCAGGAGGGGTGAACCATGGTAGACCATGTGTTATGTGATTGAATATTGGGTATTTCCTTACTATCAATGATTAGATGTTAGACAAATGCGTGAATGACTAGTTAGATATGCCATTTTACATGCATGAATAAGTATGAAAGGGTATTCAATATAAGTTGAATGTTAAATTAACTAATGAAGATCACATAGTTTAATCCCAGATCCCCACTCATTCCCAGGTTGCAAGCACTTGAGCATTGCATCCACCAATAGAACTATCTCGGGTGAGATAAGCCAATGCACTCTATGTACTACGTTGCCTTCTGGTTTACCAGAGGGGCTGATAGTTTTAAAGGGGTTTTGTTGGAAACCATTATAGACTTGAACCTGGCTCAGCCCAAGAAAGGTAGCAAGAGAGAAGTAACAACCAACAAATGGTTATGTTGTCGACTAGAATAAAATGGGATTCAGTGAATGAGATCTGTTGAAGAATCAGGAAAATAATGTCAAATCTAGTGAGGAAGCATTAAAAGAATGAGAATATAAAAGGGGATGTTTAGACCATGGAACCCAACGAAGACGAACATCGAGAGTTGGTTGAAAATAAAGGAGCTGGAATTTGTGTAGAAAGATAAGTAAAACCCGAAGTTAACACCACACAAATATTTGGACAAGTACATATTTAACGACTTGCATGAAATATTTTTATGTGATTTCCCACATGGGTTGTTGGAGTGGTTATTGAGGTTGAAAGACAACCACCCTACAAATTGGATTAGACAACTAGAGTGGAATTTTGTGGAGATCGTGCTTACAACAAATTTACACGAGTAGTAGATTTCTAGTTAGACAACAATGTTGCAGGATTTATCACAGAATTTGCAGTAGTTACTACGAAGTCTTACAACGCAATAGAACAAGAGTTCCTGAAGGGACCTAGGGGTAGGTATATCATATCGTTGTATACTTCCATCAAGATTTTACTGTATAACAAAGGTGTAATGACAATGGCATCAGACAACTAAACTTCCCTGCGTGCATGGGGGAATGGGGGAAGCATTGACAAGAGACAAAGAAATTGAGGAAGATATGGATAAAGGAAATAAGGAGGAGGCATTAAATCCAATCATGATGGAGGAATACCAAATCAAACGGATCATGGCAACAACTGGAAGAACGCGTAGTGGAGCACCCTACCAATACAATATGAACAATAAGAAGAGAGCCATAGTCGCGAGGGAAGGATTGGAAAGTGATGAAGAAGAGGTAGAGGATCTTCGGGCTGTGGAGGATATTGGGGAAATCCTACGCACGACATATGAAAGGAAGTCAAGAGGTCCAAGGGAATGAACTGAAGACATAACTCCAATCCATATCAGTGTGAGTGTGGAACCCATAAACCCATGTGCGACAAATACACCAGAAAGAACACCACCGTTTAGACAATTGAATTTCAGTAGAGGAAATGTAGGAGGAAGTACATTTACATAGGGAGTAACAACTGGGGGAGCTAGTTCAGGAAGTAGTAGTCAAGGATCTACATCATGCAGAGGTAGTAGTTCATCATTCAGGAAGGCATGACATGATCCCATCATTAGGTTACCAGAATTCAAGGGAGAGGCATCAGAGGACCCTGAGAAGCACTTGTTCATCTGTGAAAATATCTGGGAAACAAAGCAAATCATAGATGAGGATACAAAACTTGCGTAGATAACTATCACACTAAGAGACTGCACACTGGATTAATACATGAGCTTGGTTGCAAACAGTCCACCAGGAACAACCAAAATGATTGTGGATATCAAGAAGTTGTTGATAAACGAATTCCAGAAGCCTAGATCAGAGGATCAGTACACGAATGAGATGATAGAGATCAGACAGAAACTCGGGGAATCTATCTGGGAGATTGACCAGAGATTCAAATGATTGAAGGGAAAGCTGAAGTATGTCATGATAGATATGCAACATAGACATCTATTTGTGAATTCCCTACTACCACACTTGAAATATCCCTTGAGACAAAAAAAGTTTCAAACTCGGGTAGAGGCTCTGCAAGAAACTTTACAACTAGAAGAGAACCAATATCAGAAGGCATATACAACAATAGAGGAGTTGAAGGAGGATCTAAAGAATTTAACATTTCAACTGAACCAGAACAAGAGTAAGGATAAAAGAGAAGTTGTTTGGTGTACCACATGTAGGATAGAAGGAAATCACAAGAATGAGTGCCCAACATTCGTGTAGTACATGGAAACAGGACTGCCAAACTCTTTGTTGACAGGGGGACTATGGTGTGAGATATGTAAGACACAGGGGTATGATCCATATCATTGTCCAATGATGAAAAAATACTAGACAGTGCCTAAGAGCTCATGTTGCAACTTTTGCAAGTCATTGGGCCATGATGACAAATACTACAGGACAATGGAGCCGATGAGGGAAAGAACACCAGACACCTATAGGGTGTAGGCAAAAATGATGGTAGGGCAAGCTACACCACAACTTAACCAAGTACTAGCCCCATATAAAATTGCGCCATAGTACAATACTGCACATCCACAGTATAATATTGCGCAGTATAATCAGGTACCTCAGTACAATGCCCTGTGAGGAGATCGAGCTGGATACAGAGGTGGAGGACGTGGTAGAGGAGGCTTTGGAAGAGGCAGAGGACCGGTGGTATGCCATAACTGTCAACAACCAGTACACTATGTAAGAGAATGTTCACTTCCACCTACGACATGTATGTATTGTCGTGCATCAGATCATGACACAAAAGACTGTCCGACACTATTGGGGAAGATCCAGGAAAAGAGGAATCAGAACAATCAGAATGCTCAATGGATTTTTGTCGAAGAAAGGGATGATGGAAGAAATATCAACATAGTTACATGCAGAGGAGATAAAACAAGAGATGACGCAATAAGACAAGATCCATCACAACACCAATGGGTGAAGAAGAATGTCGAACCATAGAAGTAGTTTGATGTGCAGAACGAAAAGGATATATTCAAGCAAGACAGACAAGAATTCTTAAAGATAGGCATTGCATCTACATCAACTGTGCAACATACTCAGGACATTCCAACGTACGAGATGCCTTCATTGCTGGATCACACTAATGAAGCACAACCCTTAGGACAAGTAATTACCATAAAGGCTTTTTTTCAATCCTGTGTTAAACTACTAAATGATCTATCATTTGTTAAAGTATTACAAAATATGTTAGAAATATGTAACACAGACGTAGAGGGAAATCTAAAGAAGAATATAGTTAATCACTTGCATACAAGGAGGAGGACAAGTAGAGAGTTCGGACTGAATGCCAACATTGGAGATTTCAACATGGGGGATATTATATTGGATTTAGGCTCCAAAGTAAATGTGTTACCTAAGAATACATGGCAATGTATGAGAGAGCCCACATTAGGATATTCACCTGTTCAGCTAAAACTATCAAATCAACATAGGGTTTTTCCAATTGGAAGGCTAAAGGATTTACACTAGATCTGGATGGAGTGCGCACTCAATCCGATTTTGAAGTGATAGAAATAGTGGATGGCACAACACCTTATCTAGCATTGCTTGCACTAGATTGGGCATTTGAAAACGAGGCCATAATCAATTTGAAGACAAGGAATATCACATTCGATTCAGGAGAGTACAGAGTTGTTGCACCACTAGACCCATCAAAAAGAGAAAGGTTTGTAGAACCCACTTGTTTAGACCTGGAGGAAATCAACCAGTTATACAGAACCACCGCGCGAGAAGAAGATTATGTAAATCCAACTACAAATGGAGTACTCAACTCGATAAGCATCACATCATGCATCACATCATTGGCAACATAGATTACATGAAGTATCCACAAGAAGATGCACAAGAATAAACTGCGCGGTAAGATGGGTAGGTACAGAGATAAGAGAACCTCCTAGTTTTCATGGGGTGAATGACTTATAAGAATTCCTAACAAGATACGAAGATGAAGTGTTAGAAAATCAAAGGCTCTTAGCTCTGGACATATCAATCAAGGAACCACCTGCAAGATGGTGGGGTGCACACAAAGATACAATGAAGGACTGGTACCAATATAAGTGATTACTGCACATTAGATTCGACGCAGAACAAGGAAGCAATGAACTACAGAGATATGATGGACATGGGACACCAACAGAACACTTGGAGAATTGTAGAACACTATGGAAAATGACACCACTAGAAGAATGGCCTCATCACTTTATTCACACATTTGAAGGAATTCCAACAAATTGGTATGTAGACTAGGAATTGTGGAGAGGCACTGCAGAATGGACAACATTACAACATAATTTTATAGTCACTTTCTCATTTGAACATGAGAACCCCAAAATTGATTCAACACTCAAACAAATCAGAGGGGTGATATTTATTAAGGAACCAGAGGTTGAACTTATAACATAGTATCAACAATAGAATAGATAGACAGTGAAAGAACTACTATCATGCTATCATGTGCAGGAAGAACCACGAGATGAAGATGACCCACACAACACTCAAATTACCAAAATTGAAGGAGAAAGAGAGGTGGAAGGTACATCTCTAGCATCAGAAGTATTTGTTGTGCCAAGCAAGGTGAAGAAAGTAAATATTGGGACCAATGATAATCCCAAAATGGACAGTATTGGAGATTACTAGGATGAACAAACCGTAGAAAGAATAACATAGTTGATGTGTGAGTACAATGACCTATTACCAACAACCTTTACAGAGATGAAAGGCATCCAACAGAGCTAGAAGAGATGAAGATACCTCTCAAACCTAAGGCTAGATCTGTCAGACAACGACCGAATAGACTGAACCCAATATATAAGCAGAAAGTAAAAGAAAAAATTGACAGAATGTTGGACGCTGGAATCATAGAACCAATAGAAGAATAAGAATGGATAAGCCCTATGGAAGTCCATGAGAAGAAGCAAGGAGGCATAAGGATATGTGTCAATCTAATAAAGTTGAATGATGCTTGCCTACATGACCCTTTTCCCACCCCTTTCACAGATGAGGTATTAGAAAATGTCTGAGGCCAAGAAGCATACTCATTCACAGATGGATTCTCGAGCTACCATCAGATCAAGATATCTCTAGAAGACAGGTACAAGACCACTTTTTCCACAGAATGGGGATCCTACTAGTACAAATACATGCCTTTTAGGCTGAAGAATGCACCAACAATATTCTCAAGAGTAGTCATAGTTGCCTTCAAAGAATTCATCCATCAATTTTTAGAAGTATATCGGGATGATTGGACAGTCTACAGTCTGTTGAAAAATCATGTAGAGGTGTTAAGGATGATGTTGGAAAGATGCAGACAGCGTCAGATATCATTGACTATCAAGAAGTGCATCTTTGGGACACCTTTCAGAATATTATTGGGACATATAGTCTGTAAACAAGGGCTATTGGTGGATCATGGAAAGGTTGCAGTCATTGTTAACTTACCACCACTGATCCAAAAAGGATCCAGATAAGACTAAGTACAACTCAGAACTCACAGAAGCAACTCAGGATGCTCAGAATGGCCTCAACAGATAGAGAAAGGGAAAAATTCAAATTTCTCAAAACTCAGTTAAAATGGCGTCATCGCGAAGAGCGCATCAAAAGTTTTCCAATGACGCAAATGACTTGCCAAACGGAGTTACGGATCGAGAGATATTCACGGTCAAAGTTTGGTCAAACTAGTCTAGTCAGCAGGGGATGAGTTAGTATCCATACTACTGACATCATCATCAATACAGATGATGTCAACATCCATACAACGTACGTGTCATGCGCATGAGGAAAAATGTTTCATGCTGACATCAACATGGTGATGTGGCAGCACCAGAGGCTGCCATGTGTCACTCATATTTGGCATTTCTAGGTCATTTCATGGACCAATGAAATTGCACCACATGGCAGTCCATACAACCACGTGGCAGGTCATACAGTGACGTAGAAACTGACGTGGTAGGGTGACATTGGTAGCTGAGTTGGCATACCGTACGCTGACGTGGCAGAGTGATTGTACAGAGGTTGACGTGG
>SNQJ01S0264824.1:0-12019 GCA_010110895.2 Picea sitchensis
ACATTCAATTGCAACCAATTTAAAACAACCAAATCCACATTATGATTAATAGGATCAAATCAAAACTAAAATGATAACGAAATTTGATTTATCAAAACGAAAATATATACAGCAATGCATGCTTATGTGTCAACACCAATCCACGTTGTAAACAGATCTTATGAATGTGTCACATATAAACAGGGGACAGTCATACCAGTGAAGTTGCTCGGGCTTTGCCAATTTCGAATTGACGATTGCTGTAGCTGACTCGGCGTTCTTGAATAGAATTGAACCTGTTGTTCCCTGTCTCTTGTCAGTGGGTTGCACCTTCACATTGTGACTGGTGAGTTTTGCCACTTGATCCTCCAGAGCATGAATTTTGGATTGCAACATCGGCACATCTAGGTAGTATCTTTCCAACCATAAGCCACACTGATCGCATGGTGGAGCTGCTAGTTGAGATTGAACAGGAGGGGGTTTCGACGAGTCACCAGGGGTTTCACAGGGCATTCCGATGTCGGGATCACTTGGATCATCTTGTAAACAAGGTGGTAGGTTCTTGACAAAATCATATGCGGGTTTTTCACACAGACCTTCAGAATAGGGATACTCACTTGCTAAGAAACGTTCAATTTCCGAGTCAGAATCTTCACTGAGCACAATAGGGTCAGGGTTGACAGGTGATTTTGGTTTGTTTCTTTCCATGCGAGAGATTAACCAAGAGTTTTTATTGCCTATAGAATTGGCATTAGGTTTGGTCTTGGGATTTTTAGCCACGGGTTTAACATGCTCCACATCTGTGGTCACAGAATTGGGTAGAACAATAGGTGGCTCGGGTAGAGGTTTGGGTAGCAGAGCACTGTAAGGGATAGGGGGGATAGGTTTGCTTTCGCTCACCATATGTTTATGAACCTGTGGTGGGTTCGAGTCATCAAAATCATTACGTTTAAGGAAATTCTCCCAACGGTCACAACGTAACCCCAACTCATAAACCATAAGAATTTTAATTAACCCGAAATGGAAGAGGCTGGTATCGGCCTGGTTGCTTTTGTACCTTTTAGCCATCTTAAACAGACTCCTATGCAGGTAGTGAGGCATATTAAGCTCGTATCCTATAAAAACCATCAATAGACGAAGGTGAAACAAGAAAACGAACCCATACCTGCCATCGCAAGTAATGAATTGCTTGATTATCATTAGCAGGTCATGCCAGCGTTGTTTTAGCATATTTGCGGGCAATCGTTTGTCGCAGGAGTTCACCATCCGAGATCGGAAGAACAATGTCTATGGGACATCTTTCACCTTGCAATTTTTTGACCACTTCTGTCCAGTAGCAGACAGACTGGTAGCCAATCTAAGAAATTGCTCATTAATTTCTAGTTGCACATCCCCAACCTTGGCTCGGTAGCCATCGAAGGTTAACGCAAATTGCCGAGCCACACCAGGGTTAAAACCATCAAACTTTTGTATGAATGGGGGCCATCCGAACTCTTCCAGGTCGCTATAAGCGCCATCGAACATCAGCAATGCTTGGCAACCGTTGGGCTCGGCCCTTACGACTGGAGCCATGGATTGTGTGCATAGTAGGGTTTGGATTGATCAATACAATACACAGAGGAAAAACTCGTTATGGATAACAGCTGCAAGTGCTCAAAGGGGAATGAATTAATTGTATGTGTGCGAAGGTGGTGGGATTATCACCRCCATGCAGGATAATAATGGCACAGTACAGTGTTGTTCCATCCACCATAATATCGTTTAAACCATATGAATCGGCCAACCCGACAATTTGGGCGGTGGATAATTGTATCAACTTGCCATACCAATACCATATATTATATCAATGAGTCATTGCATAACTTCAAACCAGTAAACCAAAACCCAAAGTTAACCAACGCACCATTGCATAACTTCAAGCTATTTCCATGAAACTCGTGATATTACCAATGCGCTTGTTGCATAGTCAAAATGTTTTGATCCGAAGTTTTTTTTTAAAATATTGTAACAAAAGATCTCATAAAATCGATAAGTCATGTACTCATAACAATAAGGATCATATCATATAATACCAAAACCAACCATGACCCTTATAAAATCAAATGTAACCAATAAATTTGCATGCTCAATGGCTTATTAATCAAATAAAATCAAAATGCGCAATCAAAGAAAAAGTAGGTAAATGGACGTAGTTTGAAAATCATCCCAGCCACTTAATAGCAAACCAAAGGTAAGTGCTTTTCAGAATATCAATGAGAAGATCACGACAGTCCAAATAGTGATGGAGGAGTTTTCACGCTTTCAGTCATGAAAACTAAATCGAAACCAATTGCAATTGTCGCATGAAATAAAAAGAATGTCTGCTTGCAAAATGCGATGATGACTTGACGTTCAGGAGACAAAAGGTGTAGGCAGCTTATATGGAAATTGAAAAAATTGAATTGGCTGCCAACAATACCACAATACATCCATTCCATATATGAATAGTTGGTTCATGACGTCTATTGTCAATTCTTATTCATCTCCCATAGGCCCATCTACTTCAAGCACGAATGACGATATCCAACCTTCACCAAATACACCCTCGATTCTCGACACCCCACTCCCAACCATTACAGACTCCCTATACTCGATCACTCTTCAGTATGATGAAGAAATTTTAGAAGTCCTATGTGCACCCAATTACCCCTAGGATTTTTTTCATCATCGATCCATTTTTCTGGCACACAACACCTTTCATCCACCAGCAAATGCCCCTATCGGTACCATCGAAGTGAAAGATTTTATCCCTTATATCCATGTAGACCGGTTCAAAAATACAATACCCACTCCTGATACATTTGAAGAAGGTAACATGGCCAATATCTCACCCACCATCAAAATCGACATTTTGGTCAAGCCCAATGTCGTGGAAGAAGTCACGCTAGGGGAAACATGTTCCCTAGAGGAATTCATTGCATACAAAGCCTTATTTCAGGAATATCGTGATGTGTTTTGTTGGTCATACACTGGAATTCCAGGGTTATACGCAACCATTGTTGAACATCACATTGACACTTGGCCTGACATTTCCCCCATTTTACAAAAGCAACGCCCCCTTCACCCTTCCCCTTATTTCATTTTATCATGCATTTCTTCCCCAATATGTTCATCAATCTATTGGCTTCCTTTTGGCACAATGGTGATAGAAGGAGGTGCCTTAACTATCTATTTAGGATATCTAGAAATCACAATAGATAATTAGTTGGTTAGTGGCTCAACTAACATAAAGAAACAAGAAATAAACAACAATGAAATAAATCTAAAATAAGCAAACAATAACTTGAAATGAATGCACAAAGAAAACAAAAGAGAGATATACAAAATAAACTAATCTTCAAATTGACACTCCTTGAAGAAATATGGGAACTTATGAGTCACCTCTTGCTACTTGTGAAGGCTCTTGAGTCCCCAAGTACAAAGTCTTATTTCTACTATTAATGGCTAACAAATAAAAATGGTGAAGAAAATATTGATAGACTACTCAATAGGAGAAAGCTTTAACACTTGCTATGTATGCCCAAATATTTCTAAGAGGAAGATGGATTCTGCTAGCAGGGAAAACCCCCCTATACTAGGTCGAGGTATAGGTAAAGCACCGACTTCCCTTAAAAGACAGTTCTATTTCTAAGATACCCCAAAATTGTCTTAACGAAATGACAAGAGAGAGGAAATAAGTTCAATGGGTGCACCATTGGTCCTTACATTCGGTAGAGACCTCTTTCACCATTGCATCTTCCTATATTGCAGGTCTCCACCCAAAGATGGCCTGCAAAATCTTAGGAAAAAAATGCTAAAACACATACAATCTCTACTTATTGATTTCAATGTTCATATATAGACATGGAATTTGAATAAATCAATAAGCGCATAAAGACACAATGTTTTGGGACAAGAATGAACTCTTTTATTTGATATTAAGATCTCAAATATTACAACCTTCGTCAGCAATCGCTCTATGAAACAGGTCCAAGATCCTTTATTGTGGCTCCAAGTGCATCAATCCCATGCCAACTTCTCACAACCAATTTATCTCTTGGGAAAAGGGAAAGGATTGTATAAGGATAAAGGGATGGAGGGGAATGATGAGGGAAAATATCAGAAAGGGATGCAAAACTTGGGCTAAGAAGGGGAAGGTATTTTGGCATAGTTTTCTTGAGATCCTAATACCTCTTTTTATATGAGAAAAAGATGGTTATTTGGTTTAGGGATGGGCTACAATGGGTAAAATCGTTGGGAAACCCTCAATTTCCGGTAAACTCCACCGAGTTCCTTGTAATTTTATATTTTTGGCAATTTTGGGGGGTAAACAGGGGCTAACTAGTATGCATATCGCGTATGTACGTGGGATAAATAGTATGCATCACATGTGTGTACATGGGTTGTCATTTTAGCAGGGCTCGTACATGTTCCAAAAAATGGATTTCTAAGAAGAATCTTCAGTATTATTTTGGAAAATTATGTAAGTGGAAAATGCCAATGTATTGCATGCATATGTAAGGAATTTTTGGACTATAACGGATGCCCCCTAATGTGTGAGGTCAGAAGATAAATTTATTGTTGAAATACATTGCAATATATTTACCAGTGGGAAGGGACGGAGTTGAGTGAGCCTGCGACCAGAGTTCGGGAGCATGCCATCTGCAAAACAATGATAATCTCTCTGAGGCAAGCATACCCATGATCGAGATGAACTAATCATGGCTTCCAATCAAGTACACTACATATCCATGTCATATAAATGTCTATATGAAGTGTAGCCACGAACAATACACAACGGATCTACATATCAAAATCATTTGATATATACAAGTACAATGTAATAAGGATATTCAAGAAGCATTGATGCCTGTAGTTGGAGATGAGGACTTCATAGCTTGAGAAACAACTTCAAGATCTTCAAAACTTAGGTAGGAGTACAATAGGAGTGTAAGACTCACTACCTTGAGGTATTCGACATGTCGTCAGGAAAACACTGGAGGATCTCAATCATCAGGCACATAACTTCATCGATTTTGAATCTGAACTTGACTGGACTCTCAGGATGGTCGACTCATGAAAGTTGAGAGATAAACTACAGAATAGTCGACTCAGGTTGGATAAAACTTCCCTTGGACAAAAGAAAGACAAAATTATGAGACTTAGGAAGCTGAAAATTGACATAATTCTATGATACAGGAGGCACCAGGAACTCTCCATAGGTTTGGAAGAGTAACCAAACGGAGGAGGACACAACTCTATGTAATGATAAAAACTTCCTAAGGTCATACTAGATCCCAATGCTTGGAGAACAAATGGAAGGATTTTCTTTGTCCAAGGGCGACTATATTGCTTTCGAAAAAAGAATGTAGATCCCATCCCCTCTTCTTGGAATATTTGATTTTTTTGTCTTTTCCAAATTTTTAATGAGCTTGAAAAAGAATAAAATAATGCTACGTTACAAAGGAGGAATGAGTGTCACGGGAAATTAAAATAGTTCCAAGTGCATGGAACATATTGATTGTCAATACAAGGACACATGTGCAGGATAAGGAGACTCGGGGAAATTCCTCCATGGGTCAAGGTGTCAGATCGCAAGGGAAAAAAGTGCAGCAAGGCTTTCTTTTAAGGAATGCTTTGAAGGTTCATTTAATAGCAACATGAAGTCAGAATTATGCCAAAGATGCAAGGATGATACATGCGATGTGATGAGATAGAGAAAGACTCCTTCCATGTGAAGTTTTATGATCCCAGAGAACGTAAGCTTAGTGTTTTTTCATGTTTAGAGAGTCTGAAAAATGCTAAAAGAAGACTCCAGAAAGTTATTTTTTCATAACTAGTCTAGTCGGTTCGAAAAAGGGTTAAACTTATACCGAGAGGATGCCTCTTCAAAACCATTTTAAAGAGTGTGACAGAGACAAGATCACTCGGATATATTTTCAAGTCTAAGGAGTCTGAAAAGATCTTGACTATGGACTCACACCGTTTTCTAAGTTTACTCTCCTTATTCTAAAAAACTATAAAATATAACTTAGGAGAACTCTCCCAGCGAGACGTATCTCCCAAGGTGTACCTTTTTCCTAGATAATCTATTGGCTGGAAAAAGGGTTAAACTTATGCCAAATATATGTTCTTTATGGACCAATTAACGAGTGTGAAAGGAACAAGGTCATTGACGATATTTTCATATTTAGGGAGTTTGAAAAGAGATTAATTATGGATTCTTAGGGGGTTCATTTTTGGTAAGTAATCTCCAAGGCCCGAAAAAGAGATAAACCAAAACCAAGGAGAATGTTCCTTTTTTGAAAATTTAGTCCTTCGGGCCTGAAAAAGGGTTAAACTTGTGCCTGAGATTACTCTCCTAGTGAACTGAAGCTCCTAGGGAATACCTTTACTCGTAAATTAACCATCCAGACTGAAAAAGGGGTAAACTACCGTCGAAAGGATGTGCCTTCAAATTTGAGTTTAGAGAGCGTGAAGGGAAACAAGATTGCTTGACAATATTTTCAATTTTAGAGAGTCTGAAAAGGGCTTAAAGAAGGCTCCAGGGGAGCTTCTTTTCTCAAGTAATCTAGATGAGACCGAAAATAATAAATGAACTCTTGTTAGATGTTTCTTTCAAAGTTTAAGCGAGCTTGAAAGACAACAAACCATGCTCTTTAGGGAGTCTCGTGGGTAAATCCAAGAATGATGACTAGAAAGAAGAATGAGGCCTCAATACATAATCAAGGCGTGACTAAAAAGGGACTCCCAAGCCTATGGATAAAACTCACAAAATGGGCACCAAAATGCAACAAAGAATCTACCCAGGGCATCCATGTAGAAGAAGGCTCTACGACCTAATTATGACACTTCAAAATCAATTGATAAGGTTATGTGTCACACTACGGTGGGATCGATCCTATGGAAAAGCGGAAAAGTCAACAATATGCAAAATGCGGGGGGTGAAAACCTAACATATATGTAATAGTTGAAAAGAATTTTTTTACCATGGGATGATATAAGTGTAACCCTTCTCAATAAAACACCAAACTAAAAGAACAAGTTTGTCAAAATGACCCAAAGATCACTCAAAAGGGAACTTAAGTAGCTACCAAGCCAAGAAAGGGGAAAAAAGGGACCAAATTAGGGAAAAAAGGGCCAAAACAATCTATAAAAAGAGGTGAGCAACTCATTTTAACCATTTCAATTTGGAAAATAACGAAAAAGGTAAAAAACTCTCTTCCTCAAAACACAAATTCAAGGAGCTATGGTGGACGAAACACCCTCACACTTGGAGAAAGTAAGTACAAATGATCCTCTCTTTCAATTTAATGCATCCTTTCATGTTTAATTTCATGTTTGGGAGGTGCACACCCTTGTAAAAGGGTCACGTGTGTGTACGTGGGTTGTACACACTCAATCTGCATATGTATGAAGGAAAAGTAATACTTATCCCGCATACATTCGTGACTATCTTAAAGGAAACATGTGTACACCTCCTTTAATGTTCAAAAAAGTAACAAAAAGGGCTAATCCTCTCCAACTTTTGTGCAACAGGATGTATGTGCATTGGCAAGAAAGAGAACATGAGGAATTATAAGTCTTCGTAGAGGAGGATCTCAAGGCCATTGCTATGATGAAATAGTGTGGCATGTGGAAGTTATTCTAGTGTCCATTCATGAGGGAACAACCTAGATTGTTGAACCAATTGGTAGAGTATTGGAACCCCCATGCAGAGGCATTCACATTGGAGGGTCAGTCACTGACCCCAATGACAGAGGACATCTAATTTTTGACCGACCTATCTATGAGAGGGGAACCGATCAATCTGAGGACCTTTCCTCCAGGGTCATACAACATAGAAAACTACATCGGGATGTACTATGAGGCTAGTACCCAGAAATTAGGATCTTAAGTGTCGATACAAAATATTACTAGCCTCCATATACAAATTGTATTATTCATGATTAGGCGGATCAAGGGATCCACAACACTCCATTAGGCCTCCCGTGCATGCATGCATTGTGCAGTTCAATGTTTGGATGCCACCATTTTTTACTGGAGTACTACCATGCTTACATGCATGAAGAAACAACTCATAGACTATCGCAGGAGGACGAACAAGAACTTCTAGTTTGGAATAGTATTGTGCACTTTCTTCTTCTTCGAGAGTGCCTAGTCTTATCTCGATGGAGACATTATGGGGGCATATTACCTCCTTTCTGGAAATGTGCAGGTGGGCAATTTTTTTTCCTAGATAGGGTAGAGGGAGAACCGAGGAGGCTTTTGACGACAAATTTTTTGATTGGTGGGCCCGTCAAATTCCCTTGATTGAGAATTATCCATATGCAGGAATCAGTTTCCTGAGTGATCCCAACATGCCCATGCCCCCTAAGGAGGAGAATAACAAGATAGGTAAACACATTTTTAAAGTTATTTAATTTTTAAATTTTTAAATATTATCCTTTTATGTTATTGTCAAAGTACTAACTCAAAGATATGTTATCTACAAATGTGGGACCAATGCGACAGACTGACTTCACTAGGACCGGGCATCATCCTTGACCAGAGATCGAACCAGCAGGAGAAGGAGGACCAGTAGCTGTAGGAGGACCCCTATCCAAATAGGTTGATAAAGTACTGTGACGAGTAGAGAGGAACTTTACGAATCTCACTCATGAATTTTTGATGGCCGAGATTGAGGATATTCCCTTGGATATGAATCCACATGTAGTACAGGTTCCAAGGACTTGGGTCCAGTTATTCTAGAATCTTGCGAACATCGCAGTTTAGTATAGTAGGGCCAATAATCATGCACATTAGTTAACATGAGACCATACATGTGTCGAGGGAAATTTTTGTACTATTTACTGAGGGCTTAAGCCCCATGATGTATACCAACTATATTTGAGGCTTTATGGCCCACTTTATACTCATGACATTATTTTTGGGATATATTATATATACATATTTTTTTTGTGTTATGGATAAACATTTTTTTTACAAATGTATTTACATGTGTATGTGTGTGTTTTACTTTTACATGTGAGCAACATGCCAATCTAATACTTGATTATCCAAAGTATCAGTTAGTTGACTATATCTCCTAGGAACATGAATATAAGTAATATAATCAAAATAGTGTTCTAAGAGACGTACCCTAAGGAATCGTCAGTGAAGTGTGGGATTGTAAACACGGTATACCCCATTTAACTAGGACACGACTAGTTGAGCATCTAAATAAACCCAGAGGCAAGAAATACTATGTGACAAGGCATCACGTAGTAATTCTATCACTGCACTGTACTCAACAACATTATTGGTTTCTTCACCTAGAAAAATACCTCCATAAGACATCAACTGAACACAAGGTGTAAAAATCACCCAAGTTGCGGAAGCAAGCCTCCGAGTGTGTTGGATAGCATCATCCGCAAACCCAACATAGACTTCAGATTCACTTGACATCTACCATAGTGAAAAAGAAAACATAATGAATACACATCCATTAAACAAAAAGACAAGAATGTATAAAAAACTATACATATATACAAGAATTCACGCTTAGGCGATTGACCTATGTGTAATACTTCTTAAGGTAGAGCCCATTTTGAGGCTATGATAAGGTGTTACCCTCGAAATCAACCACATGATAAGCAACCTTTTCTAAGACTTTTTTCACAATGAAAGGTCCGAACCACATGGGTTTGAACTTTCCTGCCCCTATGGGATATTTGTCTTGGTCGTAGACTAGGACAAGATCACCTTCAGAGAAAATATTAGGGTGGATGGACCGATCATACTGACACTTGACACATTGTTTATGAGCCTCATTGGCCAATGTTGCATATCGACGCTGGTCATCGAGATGCTCAAGATATAAAAGACGTTCCTCAACTGGTGTAGTGTCAGTCAGTAGTTCCACTGCCAAATTAAGAGAAAGTATTTGACATTCAATGGGAAATACTGTCTCTAGCCCATAAACAAGTTGGAAAGGAGAAAAACCGGTAGCAGTCTTTACTGAAGTTCGATAAGCCCAAAGTTTTGAATACAACATCAAATGCCAATTTGACTTGGCCAAATTAATTGTTCGCTACAGAATAGTATTGAGAGACTTATTAGTGACCTCTACCTGACCATTCACTTGTGAGTAATAAAATGACGAATGTTCCTATTTAAACCCAAGTTTTGATGTTAATTCAGACATCGTTTTTTTTTGGAAGTGACTACCATGGTCTATGAAAATATCCTTCGGAATAATGAACCTATCTATGATCTGATTAAAAATGAACAGGGAAGTTGTTTCCTCGTCATTGTTAAATGTTGGCATAGCTTCGACCCACTTAGTAAATTAGTCTACTACTACGATGATATAGCGATGCCCCTTGGAAGAAACTGGGTGACATGTAGTGAAATCAATCCCCCACTTGGTGAAGGGACCGATAGTAATAAATGGGAACATGGGAGTTGGGTGTGCCTGCATATTCTAAGAGAATATCTAGCATGGGTGACACTCCTTGACCACATCAACACAATCTTTGATTAACAAGGGAAAAAAGTATCCATTGTGAAGAATCGTTTAAGTTGTTTCCAACCCAGACAGGTGACCACCACATGCTTCGATGTGACAGTCGTTTAAAATGAGTTCTTCTTCTTCGTGAGTGAGACATCGATGGAGAATGCAATCCACTCCTCGATGATATAAAGTGTCATAGAGGATAATATAGTTCCATGCTTGGTGGCAAATTCGTCAATTCTCATCGTGATAAGCAGAAGAAGGGAACTTCAAAGTCTGAAGATACACAAGTATATCTCCATACCAAGGTTTTGATGACGTGATAAGAAAAATATATCCGCTGATTGATAACGTTCTGGGAGACATATCAACACTTTCGACCGAAAGTTCCAAGATTAGTTCAGAAAAGAAAATCCAAGTCAAACTCTTGCAGGATAACTATCCACCGAATGATTTTCTCGTCGATGACTCATCATGTTAACACATACTAAAAAGGGTTCACGATGGCAATGATGGTGGTCTTGCAAAGTAATATATAATGACAGAACTTTTGGTCAACATGGACAACTACCAAAGCTAGTTTCTCAACATGTGCGAAGTTGAGTTCCGGTCCAACCAGGCCTCGACTAAGATAATAGATCATGTGTGTTGAGGAAAAGATATGAAATAAACTTACTCAAGCATTTTCAGACTTTACTTGGTGTTGGAGACGGAAGGCACTCCTGGATTGCTAGCAGGAGCAGAGCCCGACACCCATCAGTCTAATGTCACGATTTGTTTGAAAGAGGTGATCAAATGGAGGAAACTCAGAACAATATCGTGTCAACTCAGAAACTAGACCAGGCATGCATGAACGAGTGAGGTCTTGATAAACTTCAAACAGTGAGTTGCAATAAAAGGTGAGTAGGGGGAAGACTTTATGAGAGGAGTGCAGGGGTCTATCATAAACATCAGGTTCACAACCGACTGAAGAAGAAAGCATTCAAACACAAGATCTTCTTATATTCAAACACATAACACCAGAGGGCACAACAATGTCACAACAAATCCTTTATCATAACAAGATTGTTAAATCCACGCGAATCTTTCGACTGTGGACTCTCTAGCATAAGATGAAACAAAGATGGAAAAAGGAGAACTGTTTGTTATAAACCAAGAAGTCTCAAACACAGAGGCATAACCAGGAAAACAGAATGTTCGCTGAAACTTTACAGTCGGGAGCTTAGCTCTACCATCGATAGATACCAAAATGGAAAAAATGCCTACATATACTCAAAACAACAACAGCAGCGGAACCAATAAATTGCATTGAAGGCTTTGCGTCTGCATGGCTTCTGACAATACGGGGCTGTGGTGCAAGATACTAGATATATAAAATATGCAGTACAGAAACGAAATGCTAGAAATAACAGAATAACAGTAAAATATCCAGCATAATCTTCACAATACACAGAAATGATATACGAAATAGCAACAGAAATAGCACTTGAGCAGAAATAGCACTTGATTCAGATAGCAATGTTCACA
>SNQJ01S0264825.1:0-12019 GCA_010110895.2 Picea sitchensis
ATTTAAATTTTAAATATAACCATTAATTTATCATTTATTAAGTTAAACATTAACGATTTAAATTTTAAATATAACCATTAATTTATATAAATGAAAAAAATTAGCACTTTCTATTAAGAAAAAAAAGTAAATTAAAAAACGCTAATATCTATGACAAAATATTATATATATAAAATGAATACCATTTTAGATTTTAGAGATACAAGAAAGCATTTCTTAATTTTTTTATAAATATATAAAAAATACAATATCTTTTAATGTATATAAAAACGAAAGAAATATAGACATAGTAAGAGAAGGTAGACATGGGAATTCAAGACTAGAGAAACTAGACATGGGAATTTAAAGAATAAAGATAATCTTTGAAAATATGTTGTCTAAGTGTTCTATGAAATGATTTTTTTTGTCGGAATGTCGTGGCATAAATTTGTATAAAATCACTATTTTTGTTGTTTAAAATCTATTTTTTAATACAAAAATGGATTTAGCATGTTGAAATTTTTTTTGGGCATTCAAATTATACAAAAATAGTCACTCGGCTCTGCGGATTTAACAATTTCTCGCCAGATTTCAAGTAAATGTCCCCAAAAAATATCGCCAAAAAAAAATCATTTCGTAAAACATTTAAACTACAAATTTTAGAAAATGAAAAGGTTACAAGTGATGCCGACACGATACAGTTAGTTTGAATTCCTAAAAGGTCATCATTTAAAAGCTATAAAGGGATTATTTTACTCTTAAAGTCACCAACATAATTAATACCGAAAATGTTTAAAGATTACTCATAAGGTATTTGAAAGGGTTTTTAAGCAAAAGGGAAATCATTAGTAGGCCGTTACTTTTACATATTAAACAAGGTTACGCTTACCCCAAAAAAAAAGAACATGGTAAACAAGGCTACGTTATAAACAAGGGCAACAAGGTTGTTCATATTGCCTCCTAAGAATTTGTGGGAGGCAGTATGAGCAGCCTTAGTCAATGTGCTGTTTCGTACGCTTTTGAACGCTGTGTAATCGCGTTTGTATACATAAGCACCCCACCCCTTGCGCACTTTGAAACCTCGAAATAAGTGAAGTCTCCAATAATACTATAAAGCTATCAACCAATGAAATATAAGAAAACTAAGTTTTTTTACATATTAAAAAATAAAATTTTAAGTTTTCTATGTTACAAATTAGGTTCTTTACAATTTTTTTGAAATCAAACCGAAATAATATAGCAGTCAAAGCGAACTCATCGCTATATACTACCGGAGACAGTACAATAAATAACAAATGACAAATAATATATATTGAACACTCACTGTTGGTTTTTTCAAATATTACAGTAACAATAATATGGGAAACCATGACATCATTTAAGAAATATATTGTGGCCATGAAGCCAAAGCACATTATATGAGCATTGAGTTTAGAAAGCATTTACATATTTGGTGGTTGTAGGTTGTAGAGAATAATGATTTTTTGTTTAAAAAACATTTATATAATTGGTGGTTGTAGAGAATGGTGTTGATGTAGGTGCTATGAAGTTTTTTTTTTTTTTTTCCCACAAAGAAAAAAGCAGTCTCACTGCTATTCTATTGAGAATCAAGTGAAACTATCATAAGTACATATCTTTTAACAATTTACTTTTGACTCTATATTTCTCAATAAGATCATGAGAAAATCAAAAGTTTCATGTAACTTGGCTACAAAACATATATAACTATTTCATCCTTGATAATGATTTGCTATCCACTTAAGTACATTTACTTCATCATAACATTGTCTTACATCAAAAACTAAGATTTGGAAAAGGCATAATGAGATTAGAACATGGAGACTTTTTCTGTGTGCACTGTTACTCCATCTAAATTCTCCTCAAGGAAGAGCCACCCAGGGGAGCAATCCAGTGCTTGTTTTGAGAGCTGATCGACGATATGGTTAAAGGTTATATGCACATGAATGTATTTTACACTTTCAAACTGATCTTGAAGAGTTTTTATTTTCTGCTGCCAAGGTCTGAGGTAGATACAATTGAGTCTTGAGACACCTTTAATCCATTCAATGGTAGCTTTGGAATCGCCGACTATCATTAACCTGCTAAGAGAAAGAAGTGTATCCAAATGTAAAAGTCCCCAAAGTCCTAAAAGTTCTGCTTTCATATTGTTTCCCTCTCCTCCTGCAAAAAAGGCTTTGAAGTTGTGAGCATTGCTGAGTTTGATAAATAAACCAATGCCACACCTGTTTCCTGAAGCAACCCCATCAAAGAAGCTGACTGGAGATTCATCAAAATATACAGGGCTTAAAATGTAATCCAACCTATCTGGCTTTGAATATTCTTGTAATTCTTGGATTGATAGGAAAATATTTTTTGCAATGGCGAGATCTTGTCTTTTCCAATTTTCAAATAAAATCTTTTTCCTATACTTCCAAATGCCCCATATCACCATGAAAGGGATGTGTCTCTTCTTTGGGTGTTCGATAAACCAGTTGAGTAGATTTCCTTCCAGATTCTGGTCTCCCCAATCCTCCTGGATCATCAATTGAGCAAGGATGTCTTTCCATAAAGATTTTGAGACTTTGCAAGATGTGAAAATGTGTTCCGTTGTATCTTCGACGTTTAGGCATAAATTGCAAGCAAAAGGCCCAATCCCCCCTCTGCGCTGGTAATTGCCCCCAGAAAGTATACTGTCTTTTAAACATAACCATACAAAATATGTAATTTTACTTGGAATTTTTACTAGCCAGATGGCTTTGTACCACCACCGTTTCTCATCTTTATAATTTGTAAAAATGATGGTTTGAAAAGCTGAGTTGACAGAAGATTCATATGAGATATCAATTAAAAATTTAATTTTGTTGGGTAAATTAGTGTATGTATATATATACTATTTTTTTTAAGAGATAGTAGATATAATATATTTGTTTATATTGAAAAGGGAATCAGTTAAAAAGTTTTTATTTAAGAAAGATAAAGTTTCTCCTTGATGCATGTTCATTGTTTTTGAAATTTCGACTATTGGGGTTTCTTAAAATGAGTCAAAATTCCTATTAGATTTTGAGAAGAACTTCAACATAAAAATGATTAAATTTGTTCACTTTTTAACTTACTCTGTTGAATAAAGCTTGCCACTTATATTTAGGAAAATAATAAATCTTCACAAACATATATTTTATAGAGTTCAAACATTAATTAGCAATATAATTAGTAATATTTAAAGATGAAGAGGCATGTAATTAGCTACAAAGAAAATGAAAATTATTGTTGTTTTTGTAATTTTATTGACAAGTCCACGACATCCAATTTGAATGGTAATGTTGTCGCAAATGCACTCTTATCATTGCTTCAAAATCATCTATGCATGGGACCATAAATCATTATGTACTAAAGTCTCTATGTCGTTGAATGCTATCCATGTGTCTTTAGATCCAGAAGGGGACACTAATGTGGAATTATGAAAGGGTTTCAAGGTGCACAATAAACAAATTAGACATTGTCACTAGTTACACAATTCTTGGCTTAAAGATGATGACAAATATTGTTAGAGGCATTCATTCGTGAAAGAATTTAAGGGGTACTTTTTCCATTTCATTTCATTTAAGAGGAACTTCATCATATCCTTGTTTCACAACCTTTGCACATCTAACAACACTGAATATTTTTGGAAACCAAATGCATGGGATGTTCATTGTTTGTTGGGATACCATTTAATATTAATATTTTTGTATACATATCGACACAATGTATTTATATTTCTTCAATTCTCTCACCTTTGCATCTAAATATTTGGATGACAACATCAACATTTTTTAAGCTACATTGTTGAGTGAGGTTTTGGTTTTAAGAATGGCCGAAGCTATGTGCATGGATTTGAGGGTTCATGCTCTAAAATTTTGGGTTGCCAGTTAGGTTACTTTATTTTAGAATATTACTCCTTCTTAGTTCAAAAGATCTGAGATGAGATGATCGATGGAGATGGTAATAAGATTAGTAGCACATTGCAAATCAAGTATATAGAAGGTAAGAATCCAATCACATTTCCAAAGAGTGTTTTTTTTTACTATTGATAACTTTTTTAAATTTAAAGTTCATTGGGTAAAAACATTTCAATTATAAAATCAATTAATTTTTAAAATAGAAAAAAATAATAATTACAATATATGCTATCAAAATATTTTGAAGATTCAAATTTGAAAAAATGGCCAAATCTTTCAAATGTGTTGTATTAAAATAAAGTACCATTTTCCTTTAAAATTTCTATAAAGATGCAAAATCCAAAATAATTGTATTTTTTTTTTCCTAAATACATTAGGAATTAAAAAGATCCTATAGAAGAATGCAAAATCCAAAAACATTGATTTTTTTTTTCCTAAGTGCATTATGCATTAAAAAAATAACACATATTGTAAATATTCATTTTTTCCCAGCAAAATCAAATAGCCTTTCAAAATTGCACAAAGTTTTCTCTATTCCCAATAATGCATACAGTACCAAGAAGAAGAAGATCGTCAGTGCTTAAATCATTTTTCCATAGATGACATTGTCGTGTTCGAAAGATTGAAAATAATTGCTAGCTTTGTCTATCTTTATTTATTGTACCAAAAACAGAAACCATCATGTTTACAATGCAAGGACTAAGTAATAAAATTTATGTGCATAAACATATTTCTCTTTCTAGTGATATTGGATGTGTTTGAATGTTTGAATTGTGTTCAATTTCTTGAACTAAGGCAATTCTTATATCCCTTCGAGGTTTAGCTTATTCCTTTGAGGTTTAGTAATATTTTGAACTAGGACTAAGTTTGTTGTTAATTATGTTTTTCTATAGGAAATATATTTGTTGGAGTTGTCTAATTTTTCTATGATTTGGATCCATATACGATAAAAATATAAAATCACAATAAAAAAGGTCAATATACTATTAAAATTGATCTAAATCATAAAACATTTAGACACTTCTATGTTTGTCCATGTACTTATGAAACCTATCTAGGCTACGATTAATTTTAAAAAACTTCCATAAATTTCGAACTATTAATGTGTTAATTGGTTTAAAGAATTTACATTGCGACCACATTGTACAAGACTTTAATTTACTTTTACAACACTGAATGAGAAAAAAATATTTTCTTTTTAGCTAAACAAACTATTTTAACTATGCGTAATGTTGTTAGATTTGAACCTTATCACTTTAGGAGTACATGAGATGGAATCCAAATTCTATGTGAGATGTCGGTGCGTTGAGATAAGTTTGAGATGCCCCTATCAAGGTTAACATTTTATTTAACAATAACAATAAAGCAAAATGAGCTTCTACCTACATAGTTACAGTTTATGTTATTCTGGTGAAGGGTTAAGGGAAAATTACCATGTGCAGACACAAATATCATTTTGTTTTCATTGGAGGTGAGAGGTGTCACCAATGGCCACGAGTCATCATGTTGCATTAATTGCCATTAAATGCATACAATTGTTGTTTTGTTGTTATTGGAGCATAAAGGCGTGACAAATGGCCATTAGTCATCTTGTGGAATTAATTGGCAATGAATGCACACAACTATTGTTTTGTTGTTATCGGAGAGGAGATGTGTCACAAATGGTGATGAGTCATCTTAACAATTGAATGATACTTGGTAAATTTACAGACTTCTACACAAAACTTAAATGAATATAATAGAGATAGAGAAATCCATCATTCTAGAATAGTCCATTATAAATGGCATATAACTTAGAGGTAGGACAACACATTGGCCCAAGATTGGTTATGAGTTTTTATTCCAAGCTAGTTCAATTTTAAATGTGTTATAAGAAATATTATCATAGGAAAGGACTAGTCGGTACATGATACAATAATGTTTAATTAATTGGCATTAATTGCACACAATTATTGTTTTGTTGTTACCGCAACATACAGGTGTGGCAGATGGCCATTAGTCATCTTGTGGAATTAATTGGCATTGAATGCACACAACTATTGTTTTGTTGTTATCAGAGAGGAGATGTGTCACAAATGGCCATGAATCATCTTAATGATTGAATGCTAGTTGGTAAATTTACATAATTCTACATGAAACTTAAATGCATATAATAGAGATAGAGAAATCCATCATTCTAGAATAGTCCATTATAAATGACATATAACTTAGAGGTAGAACAACACATTGGCCTAAGATAGGTTATGAGTTTTGATTCTAAGCTAGTTCAATTTTAAATGTGTTATAAGAAACATCATCATAGGCAAGGACTAGCTAGTACATGATACAATAGTTTTAAATTATTCATAATGATAACCACTACACACTGTAAGGAAAACACCACATATAGAACATTTTAGCGGAGACATTTAATGTTACAAGATTTGGTAAAAATTAGCTAAAATCTTGGTTATTGACAACAAATGTTTTAATGAAGGATTTAATGGATGTTGAATATAACTAAAAATCCTGGGCGACTAAAGGTTGTAGCAAAAGTTCTTTCTGGTGCATTTAAAATAGAAATGCGCATTGGCATGCACATGTGCATTTTATATACATTGAAAGACTCGATGATTTTGTTATATATATAATGCATTTATGGATTTAAGCTATTATAAGAGCAACAATGGATATCATATAGTTTAAACACACTAGTGCAAACTATGTGCTTATCATATACGTTAAAAACCCCGGGGGTGAATTATCTACTATTGAGCACTATTTAAGCTATTATAAAAGCATAGATGCCTATCATATATTTTAAACACATTAGTGTGAACTATCTATTGTTGCATATTCTTTGTGATAATCTATTATAAAAGCACATATTCTTATCATATACTTAAAAAACCATAGAGTGAATTATCTACTATTGAGCATCGATGCAAATTATCTACAATTTAAACATACCAATGCCTAAAGAGGTATGAAACATACAGTTGAATTCAAATGAATACAATATACTGATATGTTTCAGTACTGAATTGTTTTGCATTGCGGGTAAGCAAATCATAAATTTAATATTTTTTATCATAACATTTGTTTTTATCTTTTAATTTATATGTTTGGATATAATCATTGCATCAATGTATTGTATCATCAAAACAAATATACCAACGGATTACACATTTGTTAATTGTAATAATGTAAATCATCCATATATTAAATCAAAACAAATCGACAATGTAATATTTTTGTACACAGGATACTAGAATAGAAAAGAATGTCATTTTATTATATATGAATAAGGGACACTTCGTTTTACAAAATGGGACAACAAAAAGATCCAAAACAATCAAAATGTCACTAATTTCCTAGTTTGAAACATTTGCTTGTGTTTGTTTCCATGAGTTATTTTTTCTAATCTTCTATCAACAAAAGGCCCCCACAATGAAATATCTTCTATTAATGTATTTACTACACAATGTGCACCGTTAAACTTGAAAATTTTAAGAAAAGAAACTAAGAGGGCCCAACCATGCACTTTATAGTATATAACACAATGATGCATATTTTTCGTACATAGAGCACCACAAAACTTGAATTTTTAAAAATAACATGTCTAAGCGATGCATCATATAATAAACAACACACCAGTGCAACACTGGCTTTAGGGGTGCAAGTGCTTGTGTTGATGTGATAACATCCCCCTCATTCTATTACTAACTGATAATTGCCTTTATTTGGAGGATCAAATTTCATTAGGGTTTTCCTCATGATTCTTTATCATCTTCCATGAAACCTTCATTGTTAGGAATAAAGCAAGTAAAACCTTTTGCATTCTTTCTCCTACGGAAGGAAAAAAGAGGTGCCACACTATGAAACCCAAAAACATTTAAAAAAAAAATCTCGATAGAGGAAAAGTTTGGGATCCAATGCAACAAAGGGATCCAATCCATTAAAATATCATTAGGAAAAGTTTGGGATCCAATGCAACAAAGGGATCCAATCCATTAAAATATCATTTACATTAGAATAACCATTAAGACATACAAATATGCAAACCCCAACCCCCACCCCCAAAAAAAAAAAAAAAATAAAAATCATTGTAGAAACTAAACCCCTACAACTAAGGTTCATAGTAATATAGTACAAAATTGAAGCAATAACAAAGCTAGGGTTTGTAATGTCAAAGATGACTACATAACCCTTATATTTTGTTGAGATAAACATAAAGAAGTTACAAATGTGAAATTTATCTTTTACATACTTGTATGCGACCCACCAATAACTCTTACAAATTCCATCCTTCAACAATCTTTGTTCACTTCAATCTCTTACCTAGGAAATCTCATTTGCATAAGTCTCCTCTCTAACTTTTGGCACAACTATGGATTGGGGTTTAAGTTTTGTTTAAATCATTTTTACAAAATTAAATTCCCATTTTTTTAATTCATTTTTTGAAGCATTGATGAAAAACAAACAACCTGGTTATATTAATTTTTTTGTTGCTGCTCCTGGTGGATCTCTAAAAAGTAAGTGTACCATGCAATATATTACCTTAGTCTCACCTAAATGATTTTTTAACAAAAATAGAAATTAAAACCTCCATAATTTTTATTTTGTGGAAATTTTCCTTTGTGAATGTTTTAGCATAGGTATCCCATGCAATGCACGAGTTCGTAAGTTATGAAAAAACACACCATGTACCAAATTCAACTAGGCACACCATTTTCATTAAAAAGGAATGAAAAGTATTGTTAGGCAACATGCATCCAAATAGCATAAAATTAGAAAGAGAAGTAACTTCGTGCCTTGAAAATTAGATAGAAGAATGAACGAGAAGCCTCTTTGAGGGGGAAACCTCCTTTTACAATTTATAACAAATACACAAGATGAGATGACCACTAAAACTAGGTCTCTTTGGTATATATAGCAGACAAATGGTACAATTACTATTAAATGGTTTAGCCGATCGATAAGGACAATGTTGATTATTTGGGTTGGTTGTCATTGATGTCAACCCTTGAAGAAAGTACGGTAGTGAATTCCGGTAGCACAAAGGTTTGAGTAATGGACCCAAGTTTGTTTGATGTACAATGGTATGAGTTTTAATATATTTGAAGGTAATATTATTCTAGATGGATAGTACATGTCATGCCATTTCCAGTGGTATTTGGAACGTCACATAACTCCTCACGGTTAGAGAGTTATGGCCATGTGAAGTTGGAGAACCCTCACGAGTCATCTAGAAGCCCCAAAAGGTCAAAGTAGTCAAAGTGGTTGCAAAGAAAAATAATTTAAATAATAAAGTGAAGTGATGAGTGTACTATAAGTCAACATGGATACAAAAGAAATTATTTAAATAATAAAGTTAATGGAGAAATTACTAAGTGGACAAGTGGTTAGAAGTGGGTTAGCCCTAAAATAGGGAAAGTAGTTTAAGATGGTTAGAAGGTAACCCCTCGAGGAAGCTACATAAAGTATAAATAAGAGGTAAGGGTCTCTCATTTTAATTACACTTGATAATATTGAATATATACAAGTGACTGAGGTAATCAAATGATATCTAAGGATAATTTCAGAGGGTAGGTGAAGTAAAGAAGGCCAAACTTCAAGGGAGGAAAAATTCTTTTGATGATGCTTTCTAAGGTATGTTATTTACAGGTCATCTCCCAATTTTTGCAATAATTTTTTTTCTGGAATGATCCAGACTGCAAAATATGGAGGCCATTGAGGAAATATATCCAAGTAGCTGTGATAAAAATTTCAGCTTGTGGGGCATTGTATTTTTGGAGTTACACTCTGTGGAAAACAAGGTTTGTGGCTAGTCTTGAAACTAGTCTAAAACAAGTGTTTCGGGTAAAAACGTCATAACTTCTTCCTAACAGATCCAAATTCAGTAAGACCAAATGTATTGGCTAGAGTACAGTCTATAGTATTCTTTGTACCATTTTCAGATCGATACAACAAATATTCTATGTGGGGCACGCTCTACAAGTTTGCTCTCTAGAATAAGCCAAAATTCAACAAGGTATGCCATTTTTGCTATAAATCCTTTTATGAGAGGTTCCAAGTAGTGAAACCTGGAGGAATTGCACAAAAGACACTGAATAACATTGTGTACTATTTTCATATCTTTATTCATTACAGGTACACAGTTATGATTATTTCAATTTAGGGTTGTTGACTAATCCAAAATTAGTCATGTGAGACTAAAGTAAAGTTTGATGAAATTAAAGTCTCTTGTTGTTAAAGTTAAGGAAGGTTTGCAGGTATGTGATCATATATACCAGGTCTATTACAGAGTTACAAATCAGATTTGGATGATGAAATTGACGAGGGCTTTTGGTTGAGGTACATGTTGGGTACATGGTTGAGACAATTAGTTGATGAGTTGACACATACATGAGGTGTATAGTTGATGATGTTGGTACATCTTGATGAGTCATAATTGATGAGTAGTTGATGCATGATTGGTACATACTTGGTACATGGTTGAGACAATTAGTTGATGAGTTCGCACATACATGAGGTGTATAGTTGATGATGTTGGTACATCTTGATGAGTCATAATTGATGAGTAGTTGATGCATGATTGGTACATACTTGGTACATGGTTGGAGGCACTTGTTAGTAGTATTTTTGACACATGGTTATGGAATATGTAGCATACTTGTCTTGGTATATTATTAGAAGCACATATTGATCTTGGTGATGATTATGAGTTGTGATGTTATGCTTGGTTGATGCACATCTTGGTGATATTGTGCATATTGTTGAGCGTTGTCTTGGTGATTGACCTTGGTGAGTAGATCTGATTTGGTTGATAAGATTGCTGAGACATGTTGTTGTGATAGGTTGTTTGGACATATTATTTGTACATGTTTGGTGCATGGTTGATGCATTTGTTTATGGTACAAGTTGTTTGGTGCAGGTTGATTGGTACATGTTTACAACAATATATCTCATAGTGATAGTGTGATATTGGTTCCGTTATTCTACTTATATTTCAGGGCGGTTGGATGGGGAAAGGATAGGTGGTTGTAGCCACCTTCCAGTTGTAGCTGGAGAACATAGGGGGTTGTAGCCTCCTTTTGGTTGTATCCAGAGAATTGGGGAGTTGGAGCTTCCCTCAGGTTGTAGCCTGAGAAATTAGGGGGTTGGAGCCTCCTTCCAATTGCAGCTGGAAAACAAAGGAAGTTGGTGCTCCAATGAATGTAATTTTTAAAGACATATAAGAAAAAACATTTTGTGGTTTTCTCCAGCTTTGGGTTTCCACGTAAAAACACTGGTGTACTGTGTATGTGTATGATTGCTCATTTGTTCATTGTTTATTTACTATGAAACTATTGGATGATAATGCTACATTGATATAACACTTGCATTTTGTGGCTAAAAATTATTAAATTGCTCTATTACCGATTCACCCCCCTCTCAGTAATCCAACAATTGGTTTCAGTGCAGGTTCTTTCAGAAATCAGTTTAACCACTGAAATAAGATCATGGCTTATTCTGAGAATGGAGTACCATTGTTTAATGGTCATAATGGGTTAAAGTATGATATATTGAGCAGAAGCACAAAAGTATTTTTACAGGCATAGGGGCATTATATTTGGTTATCATTCATTACAGGATATGATGGTTCTAAAAGGGAAAAGACTGTAGCCAAGAAGGAATTGAAGAAGAACAACAAAATAACAATGGATTTCAGTTGGGAAGGATTACCTAATCGGGTAAGAGAAAAGGTTGGTAAATGTTCATCAACCAAAGAAATTTGGGATAAGTTACATGACATATATTCTTCACCCATTGCAGATTCAAAAAATTCCAAAGAAGATGCAGGTATAGATTAAGAAGAAATATGTTCACCATGTCAAACAGATTCAGAATATGAAGAGTACATAATCAACAGAGGTATGTTGTTTTGCTTTAATTGTGAAAAACGAAGACATCTTGAAATTGAATGCCATGAAGGAAATGAGACAGAAAAACTAATTGAAAAAGAAGACAATTATGAATAATAATTGATTAGTGCTTTATATGAACTAAGAAAAGAAAGAGAAGAAAACAATTCACTCAAGAAAGAATTGATGAAACAAAAGGAAAATGTTCACATTTTT
>SNQJ01S0264826.1:0-12019 GCA_010110895.2 Picea sitchensis
TACCATCCTTAATTAGATGGAAACAATAATATTGTGAATAAATGTATAGAAGGGCATATTCATTGCTTTGAATTTGATGAACATAAACAATGGGTCAAGTGGTTTCCCTTGTTAGAATGGTGGTACAACACATCATTCCATTCTTCATAAAAAAATGTCCCCGTTTATATGACACTTTATGTCTATAATCCTCTATCCATAACATCACCCTTGAGAGGGAAAGAAAAGGTTCAAGCAATGGAGGACCACATAGAGCACCAACAAGAGGTTCTACAACTATTGAAGGACAACTTGGATATATCAAAAAGTACGATGAAACAACAAATAGATCAACATAATAGTGAAAGGGAATTTTAAGTGGGGGATTGGGTATTTTTGAGGATACAACCATACAAATAGATTTTCTTCAAGTAGGAAAAGAACAAAACTAAATTAGACCCCAAGTACTATGGTCCCTATAAGGTGTTACAGAGGATTGGAAGTATGGATTAAAAATTGGGGTTGCCTCCATATTTACATGTAAATCTAGTGTTCCATGTTTATTCATTTAAGAAGGTAATCAATGGCAAGATCCCAATTTAGAATATTATACTAGAGATTAATGAAGAAGAGAAAATCATTCTAGAACCAAAAAAAATTCTTGAAACAGGATCAAGAAATTTAAAAATCAAGCAATTACAAAGTACCTCATCAAGTGAAAGAACCTACCAATAGAAGAGGTGACATGGGAAGATGAGTTATTGATGCCGAAAATTTCATAACTAATCAAGTGTTGAGGGAAACACTTGTTTGAATGGGAGGGGCATGTTAATCCCTAGATATTAAGTTATTACATTTCTATTGTTATATTAGTGTTGTCCTTATTCATCAGCTAAACCCTTTAATTGTAATTGTACCATTTGTCTCATATGTATAACAATGAGACTTAGTTTTGGTGAGGATCTCATCTTGTGAATTTTTTATATTGTAAAAGGTGGTTTCTCCCTCAAAGAGGCTTATCATTCATTCTTCTATCTAATTTTGAAGGTGTGGAGTTACTCCTCTTTCTATTTTTATGTTATTTAGGATTTTTTTTTCTAACAAAAATCCTATATCCGTTTTAATGCTCAAGTAGGCCTTTACTTCCTACAATCAAAAGATATGCCCACTTTTATAGATATAGAATTGTAGTTTTAGTAGCACTTGGAATGAAGAGGCGGTGGTGGTGGAAACGAGAACCAAAACACTAAAAATTCAATCAAATGTACAAAGTGATGCATTAAATGTAGGAATATTAATACTTAGGAAAGAAAATAAAAATACTTGAAAATTTTCCCAAGCTAAGAGAAAAGTTTGGTAAAGAAAAGTATATTTTCACAAATTCTTCAACTTCCAGTAAAGAAAAGTATTTTTTTTATTTTATTTAGAATTTCACTTTATAGTAAAACAAAAACTTGTCAAGAATTTTGTTAGCTTTCTATTGATTATTTTTCATTTTTTTTTATTGAGATCTGATATGCCAATTTAACAATTGTTTGACAATATGTTCCTTAAAAATGAAGGGAATGATAATGAGTTATGTTTTTCCCCAACAATGTATCCATTATTAAACTTTTTTTTTGATAAAAGAAATATGTTGCAACAATCTACAAGGACTTTGTTTTATGGTGACTATAGTTTTGAATCTAACAAATGAATATTATAATTTCTACAATTTTTTGAAGCTGACCAATATGAAAAAGTTACATATTTTAAACACATTTTTTTATCCATCATGTAAGTTTCTTAATTTTTACTTAAAAGTAAAATCCAAAAATATCCTTTTGAAGAGGACAATCTAAAGCTTATTAATATGGATTTTGTATTTTACTGAATCATAATGTCACCTACAAATATTATGTGGTGATGTTTTTGAAAAAATAATTAAAATTAGCGAAAAACAATGAAAATGAATATGAATTATATCAAATGAAAGTAGATTCAATTCTAAAAATGTTGGTATCACTTCCAAAACTAATGTTTTTGTATTTGTGAGAGTCTTCTACCTCCAAAGTTGAATTAAGCTGAAGAGAATTGAGAGTTTTCTGCAAACTGCCCCATTTGCAGGTTTTCGGTCGAACTAATATTTCGACTGAAATATGATTTCTAACGGAAGTCGTAAGAAATAAATTGACTACCATTTTTATTACATGAAAGCGGAGGATGTCATTCACGAACTGTTCTATTTGAGGTGCAATGTTTTGGTCAAAAATGTTTTCGGTCAAAAAGTGTACGTTTTCAGTCGAAATGTTAAAAAAATCAGTCGAAAAAGTGATTCTAACAATTTTTCCGCCCCCATTCGTACAAAAGTGTTACCCACCTTCATTATGTTACCCTATCATCTCAATTAATAATGTTCCACCATTTAGAAAAACTAATCTAAATCCAATTTTTAAGAATTGGAAAAATTAGAATGCATTCAAAATAAGAGTAGGTTAATAATGTCTTAAAACATTTAAATCCATACACATTGATTACTAAGAGTCCTTGCCTATGTATCAAAAATTGAAAAAGTGCATCTTTTGTAAATGTTTTACCAGCTTTCGCAACTCTGGTCAATAATAAATAGACTTGTTTAACACGTTCTCCTTTTTTTTGTCAATATATCTTTAGCTATGGCCACTTTCTTTGTGTTTAGTTGTATTCATAATTTATAGAATTCCATGTTTTCTAATATAACAATATGGTAATGCCTATTGACTATTTAGACTTTCATTTTTTGTTTTTTTGCAAAAGTTCAACATCAATGATTTCATATTCCTCATAACATTTGTTTACATATGATTCTTGATATTTAGATGTATGTATGAAACATATACTATTTCCTATCGTTTCAATCATCTATTACATTCTCAAAATTGTCCCATGCTATACTTTCCTCATACATAAACTTTTCTTCATTGTAGTCTATGAATTATTTGAATAAGAGGTATGCATTTTTCCAACCTAAGTATTGTTCCTTGAAATTGTTCTTATCAAAATGATATGGAACATATAGCATTAATCTCTCTTTGTAATAGTTGTGAGGGTCTTTGTGCTCATAATGTTTGACATATCTAATAGCATATGATCTATCACTACTTTTTATTCTATTTTCTTTTCTTGTAAAACATGAGGCAAACTCTGAAAGGCATATGTTTTCAATTTTTTTTTAGGTCAATGTAGATAATGTTCAATAATTGATGGACATATTATGTCTTTTGAATCATCTAGTTCACTTTGTAATTATTTTAGTCACTTGAGTATGAATTATTTTTCATAATTTATATAAGTATTAATGAATATGAATTTTCATGAGATATGGTTTAATATTAATGATAGTACAATATATACAACTTGTTGTGCAGACATTTATTGTAATTTTAGAAAAAATTTACCAAGTCTAGTAATTGTTTCTACAACATCAGTATTTGTTTTTTGAGAATCACTATGTATACATTTAAACATTGATGTCATTGTTTTGTCAAGTTTAGTCATGTAATAGCTACAATATGTAATTGAATCATATGAGTCAAGTACAAATTGAGAATCTATATTTTCATTCCAAATCAGTGTAATGTGTTCAGAAAAGTTATTAGTCCATATGTCTGTTGGTTTTATTTGTAATAAAATTGTTGTTCTGTTTAAACTAGACTAAATTGTATTGATGTAGTCATTTTTTGTCATTGATAGTTTGCACAATAAACTATCAAAATTATATTTTTCATCATATTTAGCATTTCCAGAGTATAAAATATTATTTTTTCATTTTATTTGGTTCTATCATTATCTTTTTTTTTTTTTGGAAGTGAGTGTGAATTCCTGTATTACTGAGAGAAGTTATGATACAAAAAAGAAACGGGGAGTCCCTTGATTTGCCAAAAAGGAAACCAGATCAGGGATCGCGAAGTTGCATTTTCTAAGATAATAGGGGGAGGGCTGGGCCGCCACCATGGGAAACCGACCCAGTCCTCCAAAGACCAGTTTGATAAAATGAACTATAACATATACAAAAGACATAACCATAAAAAAGGGGTATCTCCTACATTGAATACAACTTGACCAAGGGCTGATCCTATGCTAGTCCAGGATGATGGGAAGCCTTTCATCTCCATCCTTTCTTGCCTCTTTCTCCTTCCTTTGCTCCACCGTGCGCGTCTTTCTGATACAAGATGGTGTTCCGCTCTGGTCTGCTGGAGTGATTTCCATGTGGTGGACATAGCATAGGTAAAGGTGGAATTGGCCTTCCATTCATTCCATTTTTTCCTTTTGGCTCCTCTGGTCCTCAACTAGTCTTTTTTCACTGGCCTCCAGGTTGCTGAGGCGACTCAGAATTTCTGTGAGCACCTTCTTGTGGTCCTTAATTTCCTCCCTGTTGGTCTCTTTCCGGTCAACGCTCATCTTTCCTATCAACATTTTTGTTTGTCGGGCCTGCTCCACCATTTTGTGGTAGAGGGTTGTTCTGGGTTGAGTGGCCCCTGGGTCCCTTATCCTCTCCGCTTACTGAATTAGTTCCATCTAGGATTTTCCCTTGCGTGTGGTGTTGATTTCTCTTTCCCACCTGTTGATGATCGCTTTTCCCTTTGGATCGACCTGCGTGAGAAAGGTACCCTTGGCTTCTCTGGCCACTTGCTCCATCCTTGTAATCCTCCAGGTGCTTGGAAAAGGTTATTTCCCCTGGGGGTCTCTCTTACTATGGTTTTTCTTCATTTGTACCATCTCGTCTTGTTTGTTGTGGTTTTTTCTTTGGGTTCTTCTTCTGTTCCTATTTGCCCCTTTCTGGTATGTAAGATGGCCTCTGTAATTGCTTCTCTCCGGTCCGTGGCTATTCCTGGTGTTTATCCTTTTGTGGTATCTCCCCGGTTGCGGCCTCATCTTGGAAATCATGGGCCGCTCGTAAAGGTGTACCTTCTGGTCCTTTTTCACTGTTTCAGAGTGTGTTCTCTTGGTAGCTCTGTCGTAATCCATGCGCCAATCCTTTTCCCTGCATGTTGTATGAAAATATTTACCACTCCCCGTATCTGTACTTGGGTGAGGTGTACCCATACTTGGCCATGGAAAGCCTTTTTGTTCTTCATCCTTTGCCACTTGTTGATTATATTTTCTATTTTCCCATGGACAACCCCTGTACTTCTTCCTATTGACAGGACTGTGGTGTTATACCTCCTCTTGTTGTGTGAGCTGGATCTGCATTGTAACTCATGTTTGAGTGGTGGGATATCGGATTCTTCCTGGATCCTATGTGCCCTTCAATTATTCATACGCCTCCATCCTCGATGTGGTCGTCCGTACTTTGGCTCTCGTCACAGTCTTTTGATGATAGTTGGATGCAGTCTATTAGGCACTGACCATTTGAGATGTTACTCCAGATAGTGTCTAGTTCTAGTCCTTCCTTGTCGACCCCCTCGTTATCTATTCTTTCTACTAATCCATTTGATGACCTCTGTACCCAACAGAACTCCACTATGATCCCCATCTGTAAGTGCTCCTGAATGTTTTGTAGGTAATGTGCCAAGCGTCAGTGCCTATGATTTTTTCCCACTATGGTACCTTTTTGGAGTCTCCTTACTGTGTTGATAACCAACGTGGAATCTCCTTCCACTATGGAGTTTGTCATCCATTCCCAACTTAGAATCTCGAGGCTGGTCTCTAGGGCTCTGAATTCTGTGGCATTGTTGGTTGAGTTTCCCAGACTCCCAATGTACAACCAGATGATATTTCCTTTACTGTCCCTGATTACTCCTCCTATTCATGTCCGTCCTGGGCTACCTTTTGGTGCCCCATTGAAATTTAGCTTGAGGCAGCCTACTGGTGGTGGTTTCCATTTTCGCTCACCTACCTGGAGTTGTAGTGGCCATATTACCTGATTGGGGTTGCGTATTTTTTTTAGGTGGAAGGCTTCTAGGATTTGGGAGTCCTGGTTTGTGAGTTGTCCTCTTCCCGTTTGGAAGTTGTGGGTCTATACCATTTCTCTTGTCATGGAGATAATTGTTTCCTTGATCTTCCCTTCTGGCCAGCTTTGGTTCCTAAAGATGCGTTGGTTCCTTTCCTTCCATATTGCCCATATGATCATTCCTGGGATGAGGGTCCAATAGATATTCACCTCTTCGTTTTCATTGTAGTTCACTTTCTAGATGTTGATAGTTGCGGAGATGTTACCTCAGATCCTATTGGACTGCCAGAAGATACCTGCCGCCCAATCCCAGATTTATGTTGTGTAGGTGCATTCCTCAAGGAGATGGTTCGTTGTTTCTTCCTTTCCTTGACAGAGGTGGCATCTGGAAGGACCTATGAATCCCCTTTTCCTTAGGTTTTCCTAAGTTAGAATTCGGTTGTGAATTATTAACCATTGGAAATTTTTTATTTTTGGTCAATGGGGGTTGTTCCAAAGATTATCCCATTGTTGCGTCGGGTCTTCTTGATCCTGGTCTGCAATATAGTGTCGGAATTCTTTTAGATTAAATTACCCATATTTTTTTCCCCATCTCAGCTGGTCATTTCCTTCCGTGACTACTATTTTTTGTCTCCCCAATTCCTCCTCCACTTCTTTTACCATTGTTGCGGTTTGTTCTCTATTATGTGGAGTGAGAGTGTCCCAGATTATCCATTGGTTGCAATCTATTTCTTGTTTCTGGTAATGGTAGACTCTAGTTTTACCTTGCGCGATCAACTCCTGTTGGAGTTCCTCCCTGTCCACGTTCTCCATTTTAGGTTCCTATTGCTAGGCATCCTCCTAGAATCTGATTGTTCTGCCATTCCTTATTTCCAAAAAGCTGTGTCTGAATCCAGGCTTTGTTGCGTCAGGCTATGTTCCATATGGCTAAACCTTTCCTGGTGCCTCTGAAGAAAATTTTGTCTTGGACGCATATGTCCGAGGCATACTTTTCCTTCCACAGGTTTACCCAAGGTGTAGTAGTTTCTTTGACCCAACGCCACTAGATTTTCGTCCCATAGGTGTCATTGGTCACTTGTGGGTCTTGTAGCCCCATGCCTCCTTTTCTTTTTGGTTTACAAACCTTCTACTAAGCCACCAAGGCCCATTTTTTCTTTGCTTCCGCTCCTCGCCATAGGAAATCCCTTTGGATGGTTCTTATTTTTTGTAGTATCTCTTGGGGGGTTGGAAAAACGGACATCATAAAGGATGGAATTGCTTGCAAAATAGACTTGGTCAGAATAATTCTTCCGTCTAGGTTGAGGGATCTGTAGGTCCAATTTTTCACCCGCTCCTGTAAATTGTTGAGTATTCCTTCCCAGGTTGACATTTTGTAATCTTTTTCTGTTAGGGGAATGCCCAGATACTTAGTTGGGAGTTATTTGTGTTCAAAGCCCAAAATGTTGGCCAAATTCCTTTGGATTGCAGGGTTGGTATTGAAGAAGAAGATCATAGATTTGGAATGGTTGATCTCTGCACCTGAGGCTTTCCCAAACTCTTCTAGGATTAGTTTGTAGGATTTTTCTTTGTTGACTGTGGGTATGCCATGAAGTAAGGTGTCATCCACGAATTGTTGGTGTGTGGAAGTAGGGAAATTTTCGAAAGGTTTGATACATGTTATTTCATCTGTTGCAGTTGCACTTTTTATGCTACGACTAAGACCTTCCATCATCAGAATGAATAGGAAGGGTGACAAGGGGTCTCCTTGTCTAATGCCTCTCGTGGGGCAAAAATTTTTGGAAGGGGATCCATTTATTAGTAGAGAGTAGCTTGTTGTGGATACTAGGTTGACTATCCAATTGATCTAGTGTTGGGTGAAACCAAAGGCTTCCAGAGTCTTGACCATATAATGCCAGCTAATTTTGTCATAAGATTTTGCTAGGTCTAGTTGTATTATCATTCCCCCTTTCTTCTGAAGCTTTAGGGTGTGGATAAGCTCATGGGCCTGGATGAAATTGTCCATTATTTGTCTTCCTTCCATAAAGCCTTCCTGTTCTTGTGAGACCAGTGTGGGTAGGACGGGTTTCAATCTATTTTCTATAACTTTGGATATTATCTTATAAACCACATTGCACAACGCTATAGGTCTGTAGAGATAAGAGGTTTTGGCTTCATTTTCTTTGGGGATTAGTGTAATCATTGTATCATTTAGCACTTTTAGAATGGAGGCTAACCTTCTAGAGTCTTCCACTACCCTATAAACATTGTGTTTGACAATTTCCCAATAGGCTTTGAAGAACTCCACTGTGAAGCCATATGGACCTGGGGCTTTCCCATTGGGAATTTCCTGGAGTACTTGGTCAATTTCCTCCTCAACAATGGGTTTGTTTAGGTTGTTATTTTGTTCCTCGATGACTAGGCGGGGGATATGCTAGATTATCCTTTGTATGGAATCCATTCTGTCTTGGTTGGGTTCCTAGGCTATCCCGTGGAAGTGGTTTACCAAAGTAGTTTCGATCTCCTTATGTGACTCTCGCTCTATTCCATCCTGGTCCTTAATCTTCAGGATTTTGTTATGGGCTCTTCTGGCCATGGTCGTTCTATGAAAAAACTTGGTGTTCCACTCTCCTTCCCTTAGCCATCTGATACGAGAATTTTTTCTCCAAAGTGTTTCTTCCTGCTGGCATCAAGATTCCCATTCCTGGGTCATCTCAATCTCTTCATTTTTCCAATCCTCTGTATAGCCCTCCAAAATGCAGATTTCTTGGATTTTTTTCATATTTTCTTCTATGTTGTTTTTCTCTTGGTTTATATTCCCAAAAGTGTCCTTGTTCCAGTCCTTGAGCTTATATTTGATGTACTTTAATTTATTATAGAGTTTGAACATCCTTGTCCCTTTCTCTGGTTGCTCCTCCCTCCACCATTGTTTGATTCTATATTTTAAAGTCAGGTGTTCAATCCAGAATTTCTAAAATCTGAAGGGCCTATTCTTTCGTGTGGTTTGGAAGCCTGCTTCCAGTTGCACTGGCCAATGATTAGATCCCCCCCAGGGAAGGATTTTGCAATCTAAGGTTATCCCCTGCATAATGATTGACTCCAATACTAGGAATCTGTTGAGTCTTTTTTCTACCTGATACTAGTTCCTCTGTTTATTCTTCCAGGTGAACTGGCCATTATTAGTTTTGAGGTCTACCATCTTCGCTGTGTCTATGAACTTTGAGAATTCTTCTGCATCCCTATCCAATCTTCTTGTCCCTCCTTTTTTGTCTGCAAGTGACATGATGATATTGAAGTCCCTTGCTAGGATCCATTGGAGGTTTTTGGATCAGGTTTTGAGGTCTTATAGGTTTCATATCATTCCTCTCTTTTCCTTTGACACCTGGGGCCCATACACATTAGTGCATAGAATCACTTCTATGTTTCCAATGATTTGCATGCGAACCGTAAGGGTGTGCTTGGTTGCTTCGGCTGCTATTAGGATTGGTACTTGTGGGCTCCACAAGGTGAGAATACCTCTTGCCATTTTGTGGCCTCTGATAGACACCATCTTGTACTTGCACCATTTATGTTTACTGATTGCCTCCATTCTGTCTATAGTGCATTTTGTCTCTTGAATGAAACAAAGATCTGGTTGTTCCTGCTTTATTTTATTTCTAAGGATTCTTTGCTTTCTCAGGATGTTTAGGCCTCTTATATTCCAAGTTATAACCTTCATTTAAACATGTGGGGGGGAGTTGGGGAATATTTTCTTGATCTTACCAAAGTTTATCAGTGGCGCTCCAAGCTCCTGTACAGCTACACTACTTGATTTCCTACCTTTTTTCCTCCTCATCTGCTTGGGTGAGAGATGAGTTTTTTCCTCCTTGGATTTGAATCCTAGGTGTCCTATCTCCCAGTGTGTGCACTTTAGTCCTATAGTTTTGGCTTCCTCCATTAGGAGAAACAGGTACTCGATGCGGTCAAGTTGCTCTGTTGGTTCGTTGTCTACTCCCTGTCTTTTCCATTGCTCTAGTATGTTCGAGAGATATATCCCTTCCTTTTCCACAAGGTCTCGGAGATCAATATATTATGTGCCTACTTGTCTTGGGGTCATTTTTGCATCCCCCTCTGCTTCTTGCATGGGGGTGTTGTCATCTCTGGTTTATCCATCCATCGGGGTTGTGCAACTCCCATGTTCCTCCTTGCTACTTGGCTGATCAATGTGCTCATTTGTTGCTTTTTCTTTGACTTCTTAGGTTTTTTCCGAATCCTTTTCATATTCTTCCCCTTTATTGGTTTTGTCCCTTGCTTCCATTTTATTCTAGGTCTCTGGGTTATTTACTGCTGGGGTTTTACTCTGCTTTTTGTTTGCTCTACTTCTGGGGTTCGGTTTTATAAACCCATCCTCATCTTGTTGTGGTTTAGGGTTTTCATCTTCCTATTTTTTATTAAGAGGGCATTCTTTGATCAGGTGGCAATGTTCATGGAATATTTGGCATCTGAAGGGGATCTGTTCGTAATCTATGTTTTGGATCCATTCTTCATCCCTGAATTCTAGACTTATGGCTTCTGGGAGTGCTTTGGACACATCCATATCTATGTAGATTCTTGCATAATATGTATACCTCCCTTTTAGGGTGGCTTCTGAGGTCTTCACATATTTCCCCAGTTTGTTTCCTATTGCTTCAAAAGTAGAGGGAAGCCAATATTCTAAGGGTAAGGAATAAAATATCAGCTAGATCAACACCTTTTTGAAAGTCTCTTTTTCTGGGGAGAAATTTTCCTTCCATGGCTTCATATACAATCTCGCTGAGGCGTGGAAGTATGGACCTCCCTCAAAGACTCTATCCCTGTCCTCCAGGTTCATGAACACTACTGTGAAGAAGCCTTTCTAGCCCAGGTGGAGCCCCACTTCTCCGGTTGGCTTCCAATGATATTTAATCCAATTGTGCAACATTCTTTCTGCGGGCCACAAACCCATGAACTTACAGATTAGCACATGCATCTTCATCTAATACTTGTAGAGTTGCGTTTGCAGATCCTCCAATATCACCTTGGGTATTATTGATGTTTTGGGTTTGCAAAGGTTGCACCCTTCTGTCCCGTTGGGCTTCGCTGTGTCTTGCGCCTCATTTTGAGTTTCTCTGGAGTCTTATTACATGCACTCGCTTTTGTCCTAGTTAATTTATTAACCTTTTTCTGGGTGTGATCCCGAGGTGCCTATCATTGGTGCCTTGAAAACTACACCTCTTGGCCCTTTCCCTCTGTCCACCACTACCTGTTTGTATGAGCGGGTGCCCTTACCCCCCCTTTGGTGCTCATGTTGTCCTCTACTATGGCCATGACTGCCAAACCCTAGCTTGCAGTTGCTCCAAACCCTATCAGTTTAATGGTTTCTTGGTTCTATCATTGTCACATTTCATTGGTTCTAATATTTTTTTTATCATTGGTGGGATGGGGAAATTGAAACTACAATGTATGTTCTTTTTCTTACAAGTTCATGTATCATGATGCTATAAAATTATTTGGTTGTCAATGATCTTCAATTCTCTTTTGGATATAATACTCTTTATATTGTAAAAAGGGTTTATCCCACATGCATCATGGGAATTGTTCTCCTTTCATTCTCTCATATATAATAGAGGTGAAGGAGGCCCTTTAGATGTGAAAGTACAAGAGTGTGTGAGAGACTTGTGAGTGGTTTATGGTATTGATATTTGGCCTTGAACCTATGGGTCCTTAGGATAGATCATCAATATGGGGAATCCCTCTCTTCTAATATTAGAGTTTTCCTGAGGAATACAAATACCAACTTCCGTGTACGTTTCCCCACATTGGGATTTTACCACATAAATCATGTCTCTTTTGTCTCTCTTGTCTCTTGTCTCTTTGATCTATTGAATTTATTGATGCTAGGTATAGGATTTTAGACCAATTGGATTTCATCATATGTTTATTGCATATTTATTATATCTAACATGGTATCATAGATGGTTATCGAGCTTTTTCTCCTTGGACAAGTTCTTTTTTTTTGAATTTTTCACATCATGTTCTAGTAGATTTGTTTGTTTGGGCCCTCTTATCTTGTAGATATTCTTTTTTAACTAGAAAACCACTTAGGTTTTCATTGGATTTGAGAATATATAACCATTTATGAGCCTTTTTTCACAA
>SNQJ01S0264827.1:0-12019 GCA_010110895.2 Picea sitchensis
AAGAAAACTACTCTAAATAAACTAATCTAAATAAAAATAACAATCAAAACAAACTAATAAACAAATCTGAACTACTAATATATACAATTTACTATCTAATACTATAATAACTCTACAAAATTTAACATTCAACTATCAACAAATGTACAATGTTTACAAATTACAGATTTAAATGAAAACCTGCAAAAATCATTGGTAAACTATCCTAAGACAGCAAAACTATTGTTTTTTGATTTTTATAATTTTATGAGAAAGAAATAAACTAAAAACAACTATCTAAGCTAAGCAACTAAAATGATAATTCTAACTAAGAATCTAAACTATATATATATCTAACTAAACTACTTAAATAACACTAATAAATTAACTATTAAACAACATATAGCAAACTGACCTGAAGTAACGCTTTAGGTTTGTCCTGTGTATGATGGTCGATTCAGCTGTTTGGTGGGAGGAAACCCGCACCAGATTCTCCACGAGCTTCTCGTAAACGGAAAGCTATTGTGCTCTTCAAATATAAATAACAGGACAAACAAGACATAAAAAATTACAGCAATCTTATAATTTACAAGTCGTCACGACTAGATAAATCTGTGTGCAAAGACTTGTACAAAGTGATTCATTTAACGAAAAAGGTAAACCTGTAATTCATTAAACTGAAGCAGACTAATTGTTGTATTTTTAAATAAGAGAGATCAGACATGGANATTAAATTGAAGCAAACTAATTGTTGTATTTTTAAATAAGAGAGATCAGACATGGACAACATATAAATCAAATCCCATCCACATGCAATGAATCATGATAGCTAAAGTAGTCGATAATTAATTGCAAACTGATATGCAGAAAACTTGAAACAAAAGTTTGATATATTGAAAGTGAAAGTTGTTACAAGACATCAACTTTCATCTCAGTCTGAATCATAAATCCATAGTTTGGTTCTCTCCACAGTGATCATGCCTTATTACAAAAAATTGACAAGTATTTAAAGACTTCCCACAGGGTAAAACATCCTTGTGGGAATAATCAAAACAGTTTACAAAAATCTGAGGATAATATCCCAAGTCTCTATTTCTTACTCAAGCTAATAACCTAAAACAAAACCATATCCAAAGTATCTCCTAAACTACTACAACATGCCCAATTAATCATTGTAATTCGTATGCACCTGAAAGAAGACAAAAATAGACAAGTTTAGAGGATATTTTATTGATAAAATTGACAAAAATCTAATTTTTTAAGACTAGCTACAGAATCTTGCAATTCTATAGTTGGTCTAATTTGAACACAGAATCGTTTCAAAACCAATTCTAATCTTAAAAATTATATTCAAACTATTAAACAATATTTAATTGCTAATTGGAAACCAAACGAATCATTCAAGTCAAAACTTGTATGCAAAATGAAACAAACAAAATCATGGTCAACCGAATGGTAACAGAGATACATGCACTCTGTTCAATTTGTTATCACCAATTTGGGGTAAACAGAATCGCATTAGATAATTCGACAGTAATGAAATGATTTTCATGAACCAATTCCAATCGACACAAACTGTAACCGGTTAAACAAATCATGCATGCAATAGTTTATGTCACTTCATCCATCAACAAAATCATTTTCGAATCCAAACGAAATCAACATGATCGTTTTTGAAATTAATAGAACTATATTAAACATATACAAACGATCATGCTAATCGTGGCACGCAACAATCATTTGCAAATCAAATCAAACAGGAACGAATCGAAACAGTTTGGGGTCGACACAATCGTTATGAATCAACACAGCTCCACGATTTCAACAAATAGATCTTTTGCACAGGTCAAATGTAATCAAAATCCAAACGATAATATTGATTCAATACAGAAAAGAGTCGTTCCTGATAAATCGAAGTCAACATGGTTGTTTTGAGTCTATTAGGAGCAAACGAAACTAATCGAAATCAAGCCAAATCGATTATCCTAAATCAAACAAACGGAATTGATTCAAAAACAAACCAAACCAAATCAAAGACCAATCAATTTCTTATACTAAGTTGGGCACAACAAAATCACATAACCAAATCATAGCTACATTTGAGTTTAGTAAAATGAATCTACTGTACAGGATCCACAACATAACAGTTTTTGATGATCAAACTATAACAGAATCATTTCAAATGTATTAAAACGAATAGAGCTAATTTGAAAGAAAAACCGAATCCGTTATATTAATTCAAGCAAACTTACAAAGCAAAATTCATATTGAAATTCATACCTGGACAATCAGAAAACAACTCAGTCATGATAATTTGGAATTGACGAAGGTTGTTGTCGCTTCGACATTCCTGAAGACAATTGAACCAGTGGTTTTTTGTTTCTTCTCATTAGCTTGAAGCCTGTCCCATTATTTTGAGAGCACTGTAACTTGGTCCTCTAACGATTTGATCTTGGATTGCAACAAGGGAACATCGGTGTAATAACACTCTAGCCAAACAATACATTGGATACATGATGTTTTCTCGGGCTTTGATATCACAGGCGAGGGTTTGTTCAGGTTACCAGGGGTTTCCTTGTGCAGCTTGATTCCTGGGTAATTTGGATTGTTTTTTAGGCAAGGGGGTAAATTAGAGACATAGTCATAGGGTTGCTTGGAGCATAGGCCATGGGAATAGGGGTACTCTTCATCTAGGAAACGCTCGATATCGGAGTCTGAGTCCTCACTTAGCACTATGGGCTTTTGGTCGATGTTCTGTTTAGGCTCGTTCCAGGCAAGTCTCGATATCAATCGAGCATTTTTCTTCCATTTACTGTTGACAGAAGGATTACCCTTGACTTTATTACTCACAGGCTTCTTGACGGCCTCAGTCTTGTCTTTTGTACATGGGTTGGTTAGGGTATCGGGTAGGTTGATGTCAGGGCAATCCGAGGGTTTGGAAGGGGGTAGAAGGATATGAAGTGGCACGGCTGGTCCAGCCAAAGTCTCACTAACCACAGCCTTATCGATTTGAGCAGACTCCGGATTAGCAAAGCCATTTCTAGATAGAAAGGCTTGCCAATTATCGCCATGAAGGCTCAAATGATGGACGATAATGAGTTTAATTAAGTTGTGATGAAAAAGGCTGCTATCAGCCTTCTCACGCTTGAATCTCTTAGACATCTTGTAAAGACTATGCAAGAAGTAATGCGGCATGTTCAAAGGATAGCCCATTAAATTCATCAATAACCGGAGGTGATACAGAAAAACCAAGCCATACCGACCTTCACAGGTCACAAATTGTTTCACAATTACCAAAAGATTGTGCCACCTGGGTTTGAGGGTAGAAATAGGAGTACCTTTATCATAGGATACAACCTTCCTTGATACGAATAGTAATGGCCACGGCACCTCGTCGACTTTGGAATTTTTAAACCACCTTTGGCCTGTAGCCGACAATCCTGTAGCAGAGCTTATGAATTCTTCATTCAGCTCGAGTTGTATGTCACCTACTTTAGCCCTGCACCTGTCAAAGGTGAGTGTGAATTGTTGGGCAACCGAAAGGTTGAAACCCTCGAACCTCTGTATAAACACTAGCCAACCATTATTTTCTAAATCCTTACGGGAATTATCAAATAGCAACAAGGCTTGGCTACCATTTGTCTCTATGCGCACCACCGGTGCCATAGACAGGATCACACGGTGAGTAGGGTGCATGGGATAGGGTTCGAACAGAGTATACGCAGGGGCAGAATGCTCACAGGCTTACCCGAAAACACCAGAGGTGACCCGGGATAGGGGGAAAGCATTAATGACAGAATGTGCGAAGCTGGTGGAGCTATTTCGGCCCATGCAAAACATTCATTTCACACAGTACAACTGACGGTGCATATAACGTTCAAACCACTATTGCATAGGTTAAAAACCATGCCATTCAATCAATCAATGAAGCCTATGGTAAGTCGACCAAACATTTGCACGAGCGATAGTTTTATCATAGCTTTAAAACCAAACAATGAATCAAAATCAATACCAAGGGTTCAATCATATGAAATATGTGTTGTGTGAAATGATTTATACCAAGGGTATAACCACAATGCCAATCATTTTCATGAAACCAATGTGTCAAGGGAATCGATCAAAGACTAGAGAAATCAAACCATCTATAAACCAATGATTGAATCACAAGCCTTAACAAATCATATTAACAATTAAAGAATGCCAAATGAATAAGGATCTTGGAGTCTTGTTGACTGTATAATCATAATCAAATTGGAAACGCAATGGGCATATCGACAAGAATGATCACAACAATCCAGTGACGATTTTAATGTGACTTCGAAAACCAATTTTTCACACTTGCAGTCATGAAAACGAGAACCAAGGTAAGTGTGCAAACGCACGAAATAATAGTGTCGTTTTATTCAAGGATTGCGACGAAAATCAAGGTTTGCAAAACATTGGTGTAGGCAGCTTATAAGGACAGTAGAAAAATGCGAATTGGCTGCCAACAGACCTCTTGTTCAACAAACTCTTGGACGAATGCATCGTTCACAGGTCCTTCCAGACGTTGTTCAGCTACATTAATAACCTACTCTAGTTTTTCTCCTCGACCTTCAACTTCTGTGAACAATTGGTAGGCCTTATATTGTACGAGTTGGAGTCTTTGAGTTACTTCCATAACTCTGCTTTGAATAGCATGAATCTGTTGCTAGGTGGTGTGTTTCTCTTGATATCTCTTCATTCTTTCCACAGCTGACAGGAGCTTCAACTGTGCATGTATCATTTCATATTGATACTTCACCTCTTGGAGCTGCGACTCCAGTGCTCTTAATTCTAGACTCTCAAAGAGTCGCATGTATGTTAGGGTACTACGATCACTTAGTTTCTTGTATTCCATAGAAAGGGCCTTTAATCTCTCAACTTCTCTCCTGGCAATTGCTTCTCTTTGGTCCTTCACATCTTGTGGGGTCTCAGGCACTACGCATAGTTCTAAGTCTGTGATGCATTGTTGTAGTTGTTGGATCACTTCTTCAATCTGATCTACTTGTTGTGTAACTCGATCTTCTGCCTTTGTTTCTATGATTGTAATAGAGAGAAGTTCTATGTTGACCGCTTCCTTTACTTCGAGTTGCTTGGCAAGCAACTGTTATTTTCCTTAATGTATTTGTGCTTTTTCTTCGTCGAACTTCGCTTGGAGGGAAATATTTTCCTATTCATAACTCGATGTTGTTCTACAAGTACTCCTTGTACTTGCATCAAAGCCTATGTGGCTTATTCTATTTCCTCTTGTTCTCGTCGAAGGCGAGCTTCGACTGTATCAGCTAATCGGTGGAGTTGGGTTGGCTCGTCTCCCAGCTCTGGTGTTCCCAATGGTAGAGGCATAGTGGAGACTGCATAGCTAGACTGTAGTGCCTGTTGTACCCCTCGAAGTTTGATTTCAATCCTATCATACATTGCTTCCTGCTTGGCCTCTTGTTTTACTGCTATTTCTAGTGAAGCATCGTTCAGGGCTGCTATGAGGAAGTCGAAGTCGTCAGAGGTGAGGATAGTCTACATCTTGGTCATGGAGGCTTTCGATTTCTTCCGGGAAGAAGGTTTCAGAGGCAAACCCTTCCTCTTCTTCAGGGGATCAACCTCGTCTCCTTACTTCTATTTGACTTCTTTGTCATCTAACTCTTCGCCATCACCTCCTTGTTCTTGTGATATGGAAGAAGTCTTCACATATGCACTGTCTAATCCTTGGACCTCTTTGGTCTTCTTTGTCTTGCTAGGTCCAGGTGTATATTGCACAGTTTCTGGGCTGTCGATGTTGGATATCTCTGCAGGGTTGGTGGGGATAAGGAGTTCAACAGAACATTCCTTAGTAATCTCCTCCAGGTCCTCCTCCGTCAGCTTGTAGTAGGACTAAAGTTGTTGCTTATGTTCATCGATGCACGTTGTAATATAAATGAAATGTCGATCTATGTTGAACTTCATCAAAGGAAGGAACTGGTGTAGAGTGTTCATAGTCATGTGAGGCTCAGACTGGATGGCTCTCTTCAGTTGATCGTAGTAGGTATGAAAAACAACATTTGATTGCCACTGTTTGTTCATATCGTTGGAATACCAAAGTGTACTGAACTTTGAATCCAGTGGCTCAAATGGCTTGATGTTGGGGAAGGTCGCACCTTCCGGCATCTCCCGGGCAATGACTGCGATAAGGATTAAAAGCCAACTAAAATGGAATTAATAACCTTGAACTTGTGCTTCTATGCAGTCTAGTTCCAACTAATTCACCAGGTACTTTGCCCAATTTATCTGTAGGCCTTTCACGCACTTCCCTGGGAGGTCGACTACAAACCCGGTGACTTCGGTAGGTCGGTTATTTCTTAATAACTTCCCTAAAATCAACTGACAGGCAAGGCACATTGCGCCACTCTGGATAGAAGCTACCTTGTAGCCTCGAGTCCCCTTCTCAACATCATCGTAGGTTTCCTTGATCCTCTATACTAGAGCGCGATCCATGGATTTTCCTGGATAAAAATCCTATGGATCCGGTCCCTGCATAATCAACCCTATGATCCAATTGATCAGCATCAAATCAACTGTGATACGGTGGTATATCCACAAATAGCCGCCATGGTAACAAAAAAGAAGCAACTTGACACAGGAATTTACCTCCTGGTGTCTTCTGAAGTGTGGGATATTCATAGCATTCAGCAGGGTGGACTGCGCGAGGTTATGGGTCCATGTCTGGGGGATTATCTTAGAATTATTCCCCTTCATTATAGTCAGGTACTTATGTGGGGTGAGCATGTTATAGAATTTTCAGTCACCGATGTTGAAGTCGTTGAACTTCAACGCTGCAATCTTGTCTTGGTCAGCTCGAACTGCGCGGATCCCCTTCAGGAGGTTCGCAGTGACCAAGGTGTACTCGAAATCTCTGGGCACGCTATATCAATTTACTACACTACTCAGAGGTGGTATGTAGGTGGTAATATAGTCTGGATCAATTTGGCATTCGCTAGATCATCCCGGTACTTGGTTCACTTTTCATCTGATGGTCGGGATGGTCCAGCTCCACGAGCAGTCGACAAAGATGCTTGCACTGTTATTGTGGATGAAGCCTATACACCTACAAATAATCCTCTCTCTGACATGAATCTTTCAGTCATCAGTTCAAGGAGTACTTCTGTCACAACTTCTTTGATTGCATTGAGCTCCTTGAACATACGCGCTCGGGATTAACTAGATCGGGTTCAGATTAACTTAGACACGGCAATGGAATAGATTGCAACAATGTGATGATCACTATTCAAGATCAACTTAGTCTGCGATCTCAACTTCTTGGTTATCAAAAGTGTTCTCGGTGCATGTTGCGACGGGATAAATAGGTAACTCGGCAACGGGTCGCTTGCAATAGGTATGAAACCTTCATGAACTCTGTTATGTCTATTATGGCATGGTCCCAATGGTCTAATGGCGAGATATCTAGTCATAAATTCCTTTCTACCCATTCTGAGTGTTGGTCTAACGGTTATAATGTCCCCAACGGCTATATTGCTTCACCATGGCGAAGTGCCATGTGTCGTTGTGCTGATATCCCGACGAAGCTCCAATTTTGCAAATTTTCCTTCTGCGAGGTTCCTTCTGGATCTTTATGCAACTTTTCGATCTTATCTCTCTTCTTACTTAGTTTTCTAGCCTTCTTTACAGTGAGATTTGTCTCGGTATTCCTTTTCCCATTCTGATTCTTATCTTCTTTTGAGATAGTGACTTTTCTTTGTTGAGATTCTTTCCTAGGATTCAAGGGTAATATTTATTTTTTATCAGGGATAGGTATTTCAGTCTTTTGTGGGTCCTCTAGTGTTCTTGCAACTTTGATATCTATGTCGTTTTTGTGAAATAGTCGTGATATGTTCTCTTGTTCTTCAATCAAGTGTGTGATCCTTTTAGTTATAAAATCTTTTAACTCTTGCTTCTTCTGCTCTAAGACTTCTTCTTCTTCCTTCCTTCTGGCTTGATTCCTTTCAATCCAAGCTCTTCCTAGTAACATGTTAAATGGAGAGTTGTCCTCAATAAATTTAATGATCTCAAAATCTTCTTTTGTCGAAGTTCCATTGACATTCATAGGTATCTGAGTGAGCTTCCCACATAGGGTTATCAGTTTTCCTCTGAATAATATTATTCCTCCCAGTGAAGGAACCATAGCATAATTTCCTAAAATTTCCCAGGTTCTTTCTGTCATAACATTCACCTGTGTTTCCTCATCCAGAACACAGTCAATGTCGAAGTCTCCTAATCTTTCTTCAATGCATTATTTTTCTTTGAAGATCTCTGATAATCTGACATGTCGGTGGTCATTCAGGGTTTCTCTCATCTGTAACAATACTTTCTCTTATTCTTTCTGGGATTCTGCCATAATCTTAGTTTCTGGATCTGCCTTAGGTTTTTCTTGGTTCAGATTCATTCTTTCAACTTTAGCAATCATTCTAGAGCAATCCAATACTTCATGGTCCATAGATTTACAACAAAGACAACTAGGTCTTCTCCCAGGGCATTCCTTAGCAAGATGTCCTAGTTTTCTGCAACTATAACAGAGGTTTAATCCTCTCTTTCTTTTAACTGATCCCCAACCCTTTTTTGTACTGAGCGCTAGGATCGTAGGAGATAACCTGCAAAAAAATCTTTCCAGGATCCTGCATCCATTTGTTAGTCCAAATATTCTTTCTATACATAGGTATAACATATCTTTCACTATTCTTATTAGATCTACTCATGTCAAACCTTCTTTCATCTACCAGTACTCTAGTTTTCGAGCTAGGACAAGATCTATCAAACATACCTAGATCCATGCTTTAGAAACAAAAATTTCCACTTGTCTTACTTCTACAGAGCACAAAGCTTTCAGATCTAGAACTTTTCACTATTCTTACCTTTATAAGAGCATAAAGCTTGCATATCTTACCTCTTTTCTTCAGATCTAACCTCTTTTCTTGGAACATAGCTTCACAAGTCAAGAAGAATATTGCACAATAGGGAAACATATCTACACACGAAGCTTTCTCAGTTTTAGGTTGAATCTTTTCACAAAGGTTCTTCTTCCTCAGTTCCCAGCAATCACAGTTTCAGTCCCGACAATGGAACCATTTGTTGGCACAAGGGCAGACCTAGGGTTCAATGCTACAACAGCACACCAAAAAAACCCTAACTACCGGCCCTTTCGGCAACATTTTTGAAGCAGATGAAGTCTCACCCAAGGTAAAGGAAGGAGTGGTTGCAGGACTCAGATGTATGCAACCTTAGTTGGGGCACAAATCTGTGATTCTAGTATTTAACAGAGCGTTCGACAGTAAACCTTCATCAATATCTAACCAATATCTACTTTGCAGATAAAATAGAGCATCGCAGCATTCACCCAAATCTAATGTATATAAGCACTTAGCATAAGGAATTAGATCAGATCTAGCAAATTCAAGCACTAAGTAAGTTCACAGAGGTTATATCTAGCATCCAGATTCATCATAAGCACAAAGTATAAACAGATCCATCTATCTATCTATGTCAAGCACTTAGCAGATAACACATAAGTACACCAACACATCGCACAAAGCAGAGAAACATAGCATATATATGGTTCACCCCCACCCTGGGGCTACATCCACCAACTCTTCTTCTTTATTAGCTTCTTCAATCAGATACATGCACAAAGCCACAAAAACCTTACTCCACATAGGATAGGAGATCTATGCACCTCACTATATCCTCCTTCCTTGCATTACAGCACAAATCCCTTCATAGTTTGTTACAACCACTTGCACTTAGCTCTGTAAGTCTCTCACAGTATGCACAAAGCATTTACAAGCCACACTTGCACTTAGCACAACATCACATAGATGCCTCTTCTCTCTTTTCTTACATCGCCTAGACATCTATTTATATATTACAAAATAGGCCTAAGCATGGGTAAACCCATGGGTCGACATTCCCATACCTGTTACATATTCCCAAATCCCAAAAAGGACCCAAAAAGAGGTTGAGATCCCACGATCTCTGCTTTGTCTTACGCTCTGCCTTCAACGGGCTGTCGAAGTCCAAAGTGGTCAAACTTGACCAAGGATATCTCAAAACTTGGTCGAGGGCCAACAACAATAAGTCTCTCCAAGAACCCTATTCAACACTCAAAATCAAAACACATTTCAATAAAATACCACTATCTAAGAGATCAGGCTGAAAATAACATTAAATTGGAATATGTTCCAACACAAGAACAGGTGGTAGATATTTTCACAAAACCCTTAAGCAGAGATGTATTTGAATATCTCAAGAAAAAATTGGGACTAATCCCTCTTCCAACCTAAATCTCTCCAAAAAATAATAATAATAATGCATCAGTTGGCACCTATTCAGGGGGAGACAACAATCAACATCAGAAGGAGTCATTTAGTTGTGACAGGAAAAGTGTGATTGCAAGAGGAGTTACCAATGGTCAAGAATTTGATCAGAAGCATTTAGATAGACATATCATAGGAGGAGAAACTCTTTTCCATTGATGTCAAAGGGGGAGAGTAAATTCAGAGGAGAGAAGCATCATCATAGGGGTAGATTATGTATGAAGTTGTGAGTTTCCATCAATGACAAAGGGGGATATTGTTGGACATAGTGTCATTGATGTATTTTCATTAATGTCAATAGTCGATGTCTTTGATGTGATGATAAGTTGAGATAAAATCTCAGGAGGGTTAGCAAATGAATATCAAAGCTCAGAAGAGATGGTGTGTTGAATCTCAGAAGAATCATTGGGGGATTAGTCAACGATCAGATCATATCAAAACCGTTGATGCACAATTTCAAAATCAATGGCAGGGATGAATTGCGGAGAATAAAAGAAGAATTAAACGAATCGTTGGTTACAATCCCACAATCGGTCTAGATCATCATATCTCATACACTCAAATTTCGACGATTGTGATAGATCCAACAAACGATCAGATTAAGTAGTGACCGTCGGATGCGCAATCACCAAATCTACGACATGGATAGATTGCGGAGAGTGAAAGGAGAATTAAACATCATGCTATTACCAATCCTGCAATTACTCAGGACCATATGATCTTATAGCTTTGAATATCGATGATTGTGGTTGATCGAACAAATGATAAGATTAAGTCGGATTAAGTTGTGAATGTCAGATGCACAATTGTCAAATCAACGACAGGGATAGATTGCGAAGATCAAAAGGTAAATTAAATATCGTGTTATTTCCAATCACGCAATTATTCAGGACTGTCAGATCTTATAACCTCGAAGATCGATGATTGTGGTTGACTCACCAACAACGCACAACTTCAAATTGTGGATTTTCGGTGACGAGTTAAATAAATCGCAAGTTGTGGTTCGGCAACCATCCTTGATCATTGATCTACTTCTAGTGTCCTCATGACCGTTGGATCACTTTAAGTGGAAGGATAGGATAAGCGGGGAAAAACAGTTGAGAATTCGATTATCTGAATACCCGTCAGTCGTTGGATAACTTTTTAGTGGAAGGATAGGATAAGCTGAAAAAGTCTGAGAATTCGATTATCTAAATACCCGTCAGCCATTGCATCACTTTTTAGTGGAAGGATAGGATAAGCTGAAAGATCTGAGATCTCGATTATCCGAATTCTCATCAGTCGTCGGATTAAAATTAATTGGAAGGACAGGATAAGCAGAAATAAATTCTTGACTGCCGAATCATCCGAAGTAAGCCTCAACCATCTGATTCAAGAGGACATGTGGTAGACCACGTCAGCAGACCACATCAGCAAGGACGTGTGGGAGATCTATGTTAGCAAACCACATCAGCAAATACATATGGTAGATCACATCAGCAGACCACGTCAACAAGGACATGTGGTAGACCACGTCAGCAAGGATGTGTGGCAGAAGACCATGTCATCAAGTACACATGGCATAATCAGATGATGACATGTGTCAAGATGAAATTGGCTCATGCCATGTCAACACGTGACGTCAATAAATTACATCACTCCAGAAGAATTACTTCGGGAGTTTCACCAGTAGAAAATGACAAAAG
>SNQJ01S0264829.1:0-12061 GCA_010110895.2 Picea sitchensis
TAAATTATTTAAATAATAAATTTAATGGAGAAATTAGAAGTGGTTTAACCCTAAAATAAGGAAAGTGGGCAAAGTGACCTAGAAGATGTTTTTAAGGAAGCTACTTGGAGAGTATAAATAAGAGGCAAGGCTCTCTCATTTTAGATCACACTTGAGCATATTGAATATCTATAGATGTATGAGGTAAAAAAAGGATATCTAAGCCTAATTTCTGAGTGAAGGTGAAGAAAAGAAGGCAAGAATTCAAGGAAGGATAAATTCTTTTGATGATGTTTTCTAAGGTATGTTATTTACAGGTCATCTCACCATTTTCACAATAAATTTTTTTCTAAAATGATTCAGACCGTGAAATTGTTGTGCCATTAATTAAACATATACAAGTAGCCGTGACAACAAATTCAGCTTGTGTTTAGTTGTATTTTTGGATTTACACTCCGTGGAAAATAGGGTTTGTGGATAGTCCTGAAACTAGTCTAAAACAGGTGTTTCAGGTAAAAATGTCATAACTTCTTCATAATAGATCCAAATTTAGTAAGACCAAATGTGTTTGTTAGAGTATAGTCTTTAGTATGTTTTGTAACAGTTTCATATCTATTCAACAAATATTTTGTGTGGGGAACTCTCTACAAGGTCACTCTCTAGAATAAGACAGAATTCCGTGAGGTATGCCATTTTTTCTATAACTCCTTTTCTTAGAGGTTCCAAGTAGTGACACCTGGAGGAATTGCATAAAACACACTGAAGAACATTGTGTATCAGTTTCATATCTTTATTCATTACAGGTACATAGTTATGATTATTTCAAGTTAGGGTTGTTGACTAATCCAAAACTAGTCATGTGAGACTAAAACAAAGTTTGATGAAAATGCTAGTCTCTTATTGTTAAAGTTAACAAAGGTTTGTAGGTATGTGATCATATACACCAAGTCTATTATAGAGTTACAAGTCATATTTGTATGATGAAATTGATGAGGGATTTTGGTTAAGGTACATGTTGGGTACATGGTTGAGACAAGTAGTTGATGAGTTGGCACATACATGAGGTGTATAGTTGATGATGTTGGTACATCTTGATGAGTCATAGTTGATGAGTAGTTGATACATGATTGGTACATACTTGGTACATGTTTGGAGGCACTTGTTAGTAGTATTGTTGACACATGGTTTATGGATGATGTAGCATACTTGTATTATTAGAGGCACATATTGATCTTGGTGATGATTATGAGTTGTTGTGTTATTCTTGGTTGATACACATCTTTGAGAGTTGTCTTGGTGAGTAGATCTGATTTGGTTGATAATATTGATGAGACAAGTTGTTTTGATAGGTTGTTTGGACAAGTTGTTGTGATAGGTTGTTGTGACAGGTTATTTGTACAGGTTTGGTGCATGGTTGATGCACTTGTTCATGGTACAGGTTGAGATACAGGTTGGTGCATGGTTGATGCACTTGTTTATGGAATAGGTTGATTACAGGTTGTTTGGTACAGGTTGGTGCATGGTGGTTGCACTTGTTTATGGTACAGGTTGATTACAGGTTGTTTGGTACAAGTTGGTGCATGGTTGATGCACTTGTTTATGGTACAGGTTGATTACAGGTTAAGGTACAGGTTGATGCATGGTTGATGAATGGTTCAGGTTTATTGGTATAGGTTTACAATGGTATATCTCACAGTGATAGTGTGATAGTGGTTCCATCATTTTACTTCTACTTTAGGGCGGTTGGACGGGGCAAGGAAGGTGGTTGTAGCCACCTTCCGGTCGTAGTCGAAGAACATAGGGGGTTGTAGCCTCCTTCTGGTTGTAGCTAGAGAATTGGGGAGTTGGAGATTCCCTCAGGTTGTAGCCTGAGAAACTGGGGGGTTGGAGCCTCCTTCCAGTTGTAGCTAGAAAACAAAGGAAGTTGGTGCTTCCAATGAATGTAATTCTTCAAGACATGTAAGAAAAAACAATTCATGGTTTTCTCCCACTTTGGGTTTCCACATAAAACACTGGTGTACTGTGTATGTGTATGATTGTTATTTTTTTCATTGCTTATTTACTCTGTAGTTATTGGATGATAATGATACATTGATATAACACTTGGGATTATATGGTTAAAAAGGATTAAATTGCTCTATTACTGATTCACCCCGCCTCTTAGTAATCCAACAAACCACATGAACGAAGTTGGTATGTAAATAAGGTAGCTCATATAAAGAAGGAAGGGTGAGGGACAAACTCATTTTTAGTTGAAGATAAGCAATTTACACTTCACAAATCAACACATAATTTCATTTGGAAGTATTTAATGTGAACGATCACTTGCAATATCTCTTTTGTAATTCATTGGAAGTCTTTGGAAGTCTTTTGTGTCAAATTTTATTATAATCCTATAGTTTGGAGTTTTTTAAAGCCTATAGTCTCTCTTTGAGTCTTTTGGAATATTTAGTGGATTTGCAAGAGTCCCATTATTTAGGTCATTTTTCTAGAGGGTACATTGAATTGTGTACATGAACCTTCCTGAAATTTGAGCAAGGAAGCCTTGTAAAAGTTTTTTCATAAGTCAAAGGTCTTAGAATGCTTACTAAAATCCACTTGAGATTGAATAATTGGTTCCATAAAAGGGCCATTTCTCGAGTCTAAAAGGAATTTTTTGTAAAACCCACCTAAAATTGAATAAGGGAGTTCAAACCCACCTAAAATTGAGTAAGGGAGTTCAAAAATGGGTCTTAGCAGTTGCACTATTATTGAAGGAAAAATCAATTGCACTACCCTGGAAGGAAAAATTAGTTGCACTACCCTTTAGAAGGAGGTAACATTGGTAGGTTGCAATCACAAATAAGAGAAGGAGGTGATCGAGTTGTTTTGCATCAAGACCCACATGAAACAAAGTAAGGTATATTGCTTGTTTGATCCTAGTTCACAGTCAAATATGATCTCTTCACAATTGGTTGAGAATCTTGGCCTAGAGACTCGTGACCATTTGTAGCTATACCCCTTGAGTAAGACAAGACATGGAACTAAGTGTGGACAAAAAATGTAGGTTCAAGTGTTCTATCAACTGGAACTTTGTGGATGAGGTGGTAGCAAACATAGTTCCAATGGACGCGTGTGGAGTCATCTTGTGAATCCCATACTTGTATGTGAGAGATGTCATCTTTAGGAGGATATAAAATTGGTATCAACTTGTCAAGGATGGGAAGGAATTTTCCATAAATTCACACATGGATAAGTCCAATCTCCCTTTGATCAGTTCTCATTAGGCATTGTGAATCATCAGCAATACAAAAAAAAAAAATCTTATTAATTTTTAGAGAAGGGAAGTAACAAGGAGAAGGTAGTAGAGTGGAGATGAAGGAATCCTTGGAAGGATGTAGGGGAAAGAACTGCTAGAAACTATGATAAATGATCAAAGCCTGCAAGAAGGTGTTTCAATAACATAAGGGGTTTCCATCCAATAGGGAGGTTGAGCATGAGATTCAATTGTTACCAGATTCTCCATTGCAAAACATTGGGCTGTATAGGTAGTCTTTCATCAAAGTAGATGAAGTGAAGAAGCAATTGTAATAGTTGTTGGAGAAGGGAATCATCATGCCTAGTACATCACCATGTAGTTCACCCATCATAATGGTACCCAAGAAGGATTAAATTTAGAGAATGTGAATTGACCGATGTTCCATAAACAAAATCACCATCAAGAATAGATATCCACTACCAAGTATTAATGACTTGTTGGATCAACGACAACAAGCCAAGTTATTTACCAATTTAGACCTCAAATCAAGTTACCATCAACTAAGAATCAAAGAAAAATATGGGTGGAAGACAACATTCAAAATGAGGCAAGTTTTGTATGAGTGGTTAGTAATGCCTTAAAGTTTATGTAATGCACCTGTAATTTTCATGCAATTAATGAATGATGTGATGTGTCCATTTATTGACTCATTTATAATAGTATATCTAGATTGTATACTAATCTTCAACAAAATTTGGCAAGAGCACATCTTAAAAGTGACGCAAGTACTAGAGACACTAAATACGAATCAATTGATTGCAAATATGAAGAAATGTGAGTTCGGGAAAGAGTCCTTGATCTATCTCAGACATATGATTGGTGGAGGGGAGATAAGGGTGGATCCAAACAAGATTGTATCCACCAACCAATGGCCTATTCCCATCGTCTTGACTCATAATTTTCATGGGATAAACTCAATACTTGATCAAGTTCATAGACAAATTTCAGCAATAACAACACCATTACACACTATGACCACCAAGGAAAAGAATTTTCATTTGGGCAAGCCACAATATCAAGCATTTGAAGACTTGATTACATGCCTAATTTACAATGGTCATTTGAACTAGAGATAGATGCAAATGGATAGGCATTAGAGGTAGTGCTTATGCAAGGAGGAAGACCGATCTGTAACGATCCAAACTTGTTTCATGGAGGAGTGTTGCACTACCCCACATATGATAAAGATATATTTTCTATTGTGCAAGTGGTGAAGAAGTGGATGCATTACCTCCTAGGAAATGAGATCACCATACACGTCGATCTTCAACCCCTTTAGTACCTCCAAATTTAAAGTAAAATGAAACAACTGAGGCATTACAAATGGTTGAGATTCCTACAACAATTCCACCATCTGATTAGGTACAAGAAAGGAGCTAAAAACAAGCTCGCTAGCATGCTTTCATGACCCTCATTGAAGAATATTACAACAATTGTTGTGCTAATGAAACTTAAGCCTTTCACTCATGATTTTCTAAGTGAATATTATCTTGAAGATGAATATTTTAGAGGTACATACTAGCAGCTAAAGGAGATATCAGTTGTTGTCATGGAAGGAAAAATATACCACCTCTATAAGGGCCTACTATACAAGCTAGACAAAGTGTGCATACCATAGGACAAACGGATTCAGTTGATGAGAGAAGCTCACACTTTTAGGGTAGTCAGACATTTTGGTGTGATGAAGACAATGGAAAACTTGTAGAGGTATGTGTATTGACTAAATATGTAGAAGCAAATGGTAATATTTGTTAGGGGTTGTGTTATGTGTAGCACTAGCAATCCAAGCAATAGGAAGCTCAAACTGTACATGCCACTACTAGTACCAAACAAACCTTCAAAAAGAATCCACATGGACTTTGTTGGAGGTTTTCCTTTACCCATGTCCTAAAGAGGCCATGACTACTTGTTTGTCGTTAGGGAATACTTCAGTAAGATGTTGGTGCACATGCATAATTTTCCCTCAGATGCATACTCATTTTCTCTCTCATGGATAATTATCTCTCTCCTAGAGCACACTTGAGCTTCATCATATGTAATACCATGGGAAAATACGATGGGTTTTCAAAACCATGGGCTCATAAACTACCATTGGTAAATTCCACCCGATAAGAGCGCTTCATTCCTTAATTTTTTCATGAAGTTTGAGTTTATAGCATTTTGTTTTTACTATAAACACGAAAAAATGGTTGATAACGTATACTTCACTATCTTATAAAAGTAAGATGCACTTTCTCGGAGTGTAAATTATAGACACATATTTATGAGGTTGAGCAAAGATAGGTTGCTCTATTGTTTCTAGTATAAGCAGTAAAGATCATGTGATTAAATGAGATTCAAAGGCTTGGATTTATTGTTGAAACATAAAAGAAGATAATTAAATTGATATTATTTACAATATTAAATCTTAACAAGATTTGATTTGTTCAACAAATAGTGTTTTTTCAAAGTAATGAATTTAAAAAACAAAATGAATATTGTGAAAATTAGAACCAAGACTTATGATTTACATAGTAAATTGGTTATTAGATTAACCCAACAACACTCTATCTTAGTTACTTTGGAGGACCTTTTGGCTAATGAAAATCATAATGATCTTAATATCTTCATTTTCACCATGTTTATATATAAAAATAATATGAAGAATATTTTGTTATATTTCATTTATTTGTTAAATTAAAACTAATTTAGATCCATCTCAACTCCCCATTCACTATGAGAGAAGGATCAAATTTGTGGAGGACATAATGATCCATAATGATCTTAATACCTTCATTTTCACCATATTTAAATATAAAAATAATATGAAGAATATTTAGTTATATTCCATTTATTTGTTAAATTAAAATCAAAGTAGATCCATCTCAATTCCTCATCTATTATGAAAGAGATCAAATCCCTCAAGGTGCAAACATTTTTTATATTGCAAAAAGTTGAGGAAAGGTTTGCACCTAGAGGGATTTTATCCCTCCTGACACACTTATAGATCTAGAATTAATATGGATCTATGCTAGTTAAATAACTCACATTTACTATATATGATTATTATATTATTATTTTTTAGATAATTGACATGTATTTTGAGAAAATTTCTTTATTAAAACTAAAGAAATATATGTATGTATGGTTTTTAACTTTAAATCAAGGCTAACATTGGAGCATTTTATCATTTTTTTAAAGTGTCATATATCATATCATCTCCATATTGAGCATGGAAGGAATTACACATCTCCCTCATATTAGATTGTAAAAAGCACCTATCACCTAAAAATTAAATTTAAATACATTCATAATAATGTACAATGAAATGAGAATTTAAAGTTAAATACAATCATATTGTTAGGGACCTAACCTCCATAAACCCTCACGTAGGTAGAATAATATATTTCCATGTAATAAAGGCCAATTAATAAGGTCTGACAATAAGGAAGAAGAAGTCAAATTTAAAAAGACCTAATAGAAGCTTTTGCTTCTAGAAGGATCTTCCTCTAGATTGTTCTTTGGATAAATAGATTTAATATAAATAGGAGTAGAGGGTATGAGAATTTTTGTCTTGAGAATTATTGTAATAGAACGTTGCTCTGCTGGAGGTTGCTCCTCTCGAAGAGGTAAGTGAACATTGTTTCCTATCAATAAATGTATTATTTTGGTGTTGTGGTTTCATATATTGTGTTGTTCCTCTATTATTCTCTGCAATATTTTTGTTTTTGGTTATTATAATAGATCTGGTACCTTACAAGTGGCATAACAACAATTTCCTTGGAAAAACATTCTGTGTTATTTTTTTTCAGGGTAGATATGTATTTTGCCATCTTAAACCTACAAAGCTCTGTCATTCAACACATAAATCTGTAGTCGGGGAATCATACACGCAGTAACTACAAGTGGTACTTAAGCGCACATTGTTGGCTACCCTTGTAACTCATGTTGGTTTTGAGCAGTAGCAGATCAAACAACACTTATAAATAGATCGACTTAGATATCTTGAATCCCTTTGTAGATAAACCAAACGGTCGTCTAACTGTTATAGTATCATTGAAAACAACACTTGGGAAGATAATCTCTAGTACCTGGGTAGTCAGGTAGTATGATTAAGGGCACGGTCTAGCCTCCTTAGTTGGTGCCCTGAGATATTGGGTCGAGTACTACTGTTGGACCCCACATGTATATCAGAGAGCTATAGCACAGGGAAAACCCTTGTCTGTAGAAACCTTGCATACCCTAACCCTTGGGACAGAAATAGAAATAGAACATACAAGATCTATCGTTGTGCAACTAGGCCTCCTACATTCTAGTTGTGAAATTACTACACATGTCTTCCTTTTAAGAATTTGGGCATTTCAACACTACAGTATTCTTCAGATCGGAGTATAACTCCGTAGGAGTTAAAAATAAAAAATAAAAATAAAAAGTCTGGATCCTACTGGCACCATTATTTGAGCCCTATCCCATTGGATTCCTCTCTTCTCCCTGATTGCAGTCATACCTATCATTTTTCAGCAATTTTTTTTTCCCATGGACCCAAACCCCTTCCAACACCCTTATTTGGGCCTTACCCCATTGGATTCCCCTCGTTGCCCTGATCATCATTTCCTATCAATAAAAGAAATTTTCCATGTCATACATGATATTGGTTTCTTTAGGAACAAAGATTCTACATATTCTAGGACTGTGGACCTCTACTACCATGTAAAGAAACTTGTTTCTTGTGAAATATAGAATAAACCCAGGGGAGGGTACCATAAAGATGCAATTTTACAAAGGCTCAATGATTTGGACTCTAGGTATGATGGTCTGATTAATCTCATTTAGGGCATTGAGATAGTAAAAGTGGATAATTATGTCTAAGAACCAAGGGATGTTCACAGATTGAGGAAGTTGTTGAAGAGGATCTAGAAAAGATAGAATAAACTAGGGAAGTAAGAGGCACCCATGCACTCCTATCGAACTAGAGTCAAATAAGGAGGACTGGCTTCCTATAATTACTTTGCATGGTGCACTTGTTTTCCATAGTTTTTATAAAATTCTTCATTCATCACCTCTGTAGGAAAATATTTGGAATTAGTGTTATCCATTTCAATTTTTTTTCTAATTATACCATAGATCTATAAGATAGGCTTATAGACAATAGAACATGCATGCTCATAAACATGAATTAAGAAACTATAAACCTATATATTTTTTGAATTAAGGGAGGTAGGCTCTCCTGGGATAGCATAACACCCTGCCCTATATAACTTTCTTCTTAATATTAATAGATACCAAACTAACTTACAAAATCAAATAAAATAATATTGATTTAAAAAATAAATAGCCCCATTATTAAAAACTAACCAAATAACACCTTTTAGAAAACCCCTTAAAAAGAATTACTACATCGATATTGAAAACGTTTAGACTGAAACTATCGAGGTGAGTTGTACAACATTGCCCAAGTTATTGGGAAAAAATGTGGCAGACTATCGTTTTCCATCAAAACAAGGCTGCGTGGCAGCATAGTCCCTACCAACGAGGTTAGAAAACATTTTTGTGGAAAATGGGGTCGAATTGTAAATGACGGAAGTGTTCGGTGCAAAATGTATATCAAGAAAATGTTGTGTGCAACATGTATATCACGGAACATGGGGCAAAAGTAAATGATGCTTGGCAGGCAGAGCACCATCTATTTTTTGAAAGTATATAACAAACATTTATTTTTTGAAAGTATATAACAAAGTACAAATCTGTTAACAGTGGAAGAAGAAATTTGGAAATTTAAATGCTTTTGCCATATGTGAACATGGGGTATAAGTAAATGATGTTTGCAATGTAGAGCACCATTTATTTTTAAATATATAAAAAAATAAAAGTCTATAACATATAAAAAATTAAATGCATTTGTCACACAGGCTGGTGAAAGATGAGAATGTATGAAAACATAAATTTGAAAGAAGATAAGAAAGCATTTATATTTGAAATATGTCAAAAAATAAAAGTTTGTTACATAATACTGGGAATTTTGAAATATACAAAAAGAATTAAAGTATGTTACATATAAACCATAATTTCAATGCCTTTGTCATGTAGACTGGGATTGGGGCTCCCACAGACCATTATAGAAATATGTACAAGAAACAGGATTGTAGAAAGAACATAGAGTGCAATACCTGGAAAAAAATGTTAAGGTATAAGTGTTCGCCTACACATCTCTATTTAAGAAACTGGAATAAATGGGTTGATAAACAAAGCAGGATGCGATCAATAGACTTACAGTGAGGGTACATATGAGCCCTTTGGATATTTGCTTCTGGCTTCTGTTTCATCATTGTCGACGATGACTGCGGTTTCAATGATGTCCTCGATGGCTGCTGAAATGCTGGAAATTGCCTGTTGCCTTTCATCGGTGACTTGTTTCAATTTCCTTTCGACCCATTCTTGAATGTAGCTTCTCATTGGGGCGACGTTGATCTCATTCCAGATTTTTATGTTGAAACAATCATTTTCTAATTCCTGGAAGTAGATAGAAACATTATAGAGAGCCTGATGAATTTCCTCATTCTGTACTGCATATTTGACTAGCCAGTCGTGGACGTGAGCTTGATCAAATTGAAGGATGTCGTAAAACGTTTCCAGAGACAAGGCCTTAAACATAGCAACCTGTTTATCAAAATCTTGCCTGGTTAAGGCCAAGGAGTTTGCGATTAAGTTGGAGTCTTGAAAGTCATTGGTTTTTCCGGCTAAGTCTATATTTGACAGCCTTGTGAATAATTTATCTTTTTTCGATATTGCTTTTTCACATGACTGAACAATGAGATGCAGGTTCTTCACTTTTTCTTTCCAACATGCATTCAATTGACTGATCTGGTTTTTGGATGGAATATCTTCTTTTCTTCTTTTTGTTTCTATCATATTTTTGACAATCTTGCCAAAAGGAATGACCGTTTTTAAAAAGAAACTTTCTTCATCTTTTAACTCGACCTGCAAATGTTCAAGAAAACTATGTGCCCTGGTTCCAAGGGAAGTGATGGTTTGTGATATTTTCCACACCTCGGTAACTAGTTCCATTCTTTTTTTGATATTATTCTCCACATATCCTTTACAGGATGCGAGCAGGGTGGATGATGCTTTTACGTTGGGTGCAGGGGTGGCAGGCATGGCTATTGCCAAAGGATTGAAAAGGAATGGCATAGGAATGAAAGCATCCTCCAATTCCTTGACCCGATCCTTCAGTCTTGCATTTTCGGTCTCGATGTCTCTAATGGAATCATGGAGTGCTTCTCCGTTGGTGGTGTGAAGTTGATAGATTTGGGATGACCGCATGTTGGCAAGGTGAATCTTTGAACGAGACTTCCCTTTCTTATTTTTAACATCTTTTTTCTCAATTATCAATTTTTTGGACTGGTTATAAAAAATAATTCTCTGGAACACGAAGGATTCATCTTCGTCAAAATTTTCGGTAATAGATATGCCCATTGGATGGCTATGGTGGATGGCATCTCTAGGTTGATCAAGGAAGCACATCATGCTATCCAAATCAATGTCAAGTTCCATGTTCTCACTCTGAATTTCCAGCTCTTCTGCTTGCCCCACATTTTTTTTTCTCTTCTTCTCTACTGGAAGCATGTTAGAACTATCAATTTTAGAGTGAGCAAGGTCCTTATATCCTCCTCTATTTGAAGAACTCTGAGTTTCTTTGTTGCTGTGGTGGGCCGTTGGAGTGATGCTCTGGGATGTCGTACTTTTTGGAGTGCTATTTTCCGATTGAACACTCTTCTCACCAGGGCCTTTCTCCTATTGCGCATACAATTTAGTGCAACTTTGCATTGTGTCTATGTCACCGACATTAGACGCTGGACTGTTGCTGCCACTGTCTCTATTTTTGGGCAGGTGTTTTTTAAAAAAAAATTGTCGAGGCCAAGTGTTTGTAAATGTTGTCAAAAAATATTATGGGGGTCGAAACCTCTTATGATTTTAGCATATCTGAGGTTGGAGATGGTAGAATGTGCTGCAAATTCATCAATTGTTTTGACGTTTTTCAACATGAACTCCCCTACTTTCCAAGGCAAAGGAATGAACTATTTTTTTTCTTCTGTTGCAACAGATGGAACTAGTAGTTGTATTTCCATGTTACTTCCGCAAAAAACATTATGTCTATAATGTGACATGGAAGGAGAGTAGGCTGTTCTGTGGAGCCAAAAATTCTTATGACAGTGTAATTATCCAAATGTTTGAGTGTCCCCTTCTTATCCAAAAAACTGGTTGCCTGTTCAGATATGCGGGCAGCATATTCTCCTAACAACAAAGCTTTGAAAATAGACACAAAGCCATTGAAAACCTCATAAAAGCAGTGGGAAGCCTTGTTCTTTCACAAGGCCTGGTACCATAACGTTATTGGTTGGAATTCATAGTTCACATTCTTGGACAGAGACAGTTGTGGAAAGCGACAGGAATGGGGTATTGCAAAAACTAAATAGGACGACATGTAAAATTTATTTTCCCTTTTGAAGCTTGACAATTGGGAATAGATTTCATGAGAAATCAACCTGCCCCAATAAAAAATGGCTTGTTCGTTGACTGTGAAATACAAAATATAAAGATCCATCAGGGAAACACTTGTTGTGGACTCATGTCCCGTTATTCTTGTATACAACCAGGCAATTTCACGAAATGGATTTCTAAATGAACTAACCTCGAAGCTTGTAATATCTCCAGGAACTAGAAGTGGGTTCTCTGTTGGGTATGTGTTATATTCTTTGCACAATTAGTAGTGTTTGAGCATCTACGCTAGGTGCGTAGGGGGGTTAG
>SNQJ01S0264830.1:0-12094 GCA_010110895.2 Picea sitchensis
ATGGAATATTTTTTTTGGAATAAAGTTAATTACAAATAAAAAGTATTTGATTAAAAATATATTAATTAAAAAATAAAAAGTCAAATTAATAACACCAAATACCAATAAAATATGATCAAAGATTATTAAAAGATTCAAATAACATAAATATTTTAATTTAATTAAATATTTGAAAAATAAATAAAGGAATGCACATATAATACATTGATATAATTAATAATGATAATAATTAGAGATAAGGGATAAGAATATTATAATGCTAATTTGATAGAGTAGAGAGATTGCAGTTCATTCTTTATGCATAATATGAGGATTGCCTGCGTCATTTTCAATGAACTGTTGTGTTAAATTAAATTAATAAAGTATCAAGGATAAGTGTTTCTCTTAATTTAGGGGTGAGAAAGTGTCCAATGTGGTTCCAAGTGCATTAATTTCATGAGATATGAAATTAAATGAGACTTTATGAAAGTGAAATGAAATGGGTGAGTGAAAAGTCATTTCATCTCAACCATTCATCTAATTTATCCTCCATCATTAGATTAGATGTATCTTTACCTTCCCTCATGAGGTCGAATTAGGGAAAGGGCACCCCATTCACTTGGTATTCTTCTTCATGCAATTTGGAGAAAGAAAGCAAAGAGAAATTCAAGCTAAGAAAGAGTTGAGCAGAGTAATAGTGAGTTGCAACAAGTGTTACAGTGAGTAGCAACAGTGATACAACAAGTTGCAATAGTGTTACAACGAGTAACAACAGAGTAACAACGAGTAGCAACAAGGAGAAAGTTGACACATAATTTGAAGAGAAGGTACAACGAGGACAGGGTCGTACCGTACAAATTCTGAGCAGGATGTACAGCGTAAAGTTGGCATAGAAATCAAGGAACCCAACTTCCATTATTTTTTGGAAAACAACAACAATAGATATGCATGATTTTTGAGACAGTCATACCACAATAAATGCAGTGGCAGTCATACATAGTACAAATTTCTTTGCACATAAATCGAGGATCTATTTAGCATGCATTTTGAGGCTGTGTGTGGGCACATAATTCGAGATAAGTCTGTATATTAATTTTTGAAGAAGATTGTTGTAAGAAATTCTTTCTCATAGCTCTGAAAATAATAAAAATTCCCTCTCATTGGTTTTCCCCTTGTGGGTTTTTCCAGGGTCGAAGTTAGACCAAAAATCTATGAGTATAATTGTTGGGTGTGTTTATTTCAGAGTTTTTGTTTTAGTAGACTTCATGTGTTTTCTATTCATGAGCATTTAATTTTCTGCTAACTAATTTGCAGCCTATATTTGCAATGTGGGTTGGGAATTAAACTATGTGTCTCGTTGAGACTTGAAATCGGGTTGGGGTCTGAAATTTCTACATGGTATCAAAGCTTAAGGTGTGAAAGGAGAAGGAATATATCAGCCACAAGTTGCAGGGATTTTGTTGAGAAGAGGAGATACTTCACCAGGCAAAAAAAAGTGGGCTTGTGTTTCAGTTGATAGGGTCAATGGCCAGTGATTTGAGGGTTGAGGACAGGTTGGATGGAGCTACGAATTCCAACTCATGGAAGGAGAGGATTGTGTTTCTTCTGCAGGAGTGTGAGTTGTGGGATATTGTGGAAAACTCACAAGAGCATCCCGTGAAAGTCCCTACAAATGCTACTCTTTTGGCAACCTACACCAAAAAGAACATAAAGGCCAAAAGAATTATCCTTGATGCCATTGAGGACCATGTGATTCCACATGTGGCCGGGAAGACCAATGCTTATGAGATGTGGGAATTCTTAACCAAACTATACTAGAGTTTAAATGAAAATCGGAAAATGGTATTAAGGGAAAAACTGAAGAGCATTAAAATGACTAAGACTGAAAATGTTGCCACCTATCTTACCAAGATTACTCAGATGAGGGGTGAACTTGGTAACTTGGTGTTGTTGGGGAGGTTGTTGCTGACAATGAACTTGTGAGGTCTGCTTTGAATGGGGTAACCAAACAGTGGGTTGTCTTTTTTGAGGTCATTGTGGCAAGGGAAAATCTTCCCAAGTGGGACCGTCTTTGGGATGAATTCATTCAAGAGGAAACTTAGAGAGGCTATGTGCATGGGAGTTCATCCACTAGTAATGAAGAGGAGAATGTGGCACTTGCAGCTAAAGGCAAGAACAATTCCAAGAAAGGTTCCAAGGGAGGGAGCAAGAAGAAAGGTGAAGGGAAGAAATACATGAGAAAAGTCAAGTGCTTTACATGCCACAAATTTGGACACTATGTTGGAAACTTTCCTAACAAGAAGAAGAAGTAGGTTGCAACTTCAACTGATGTGGAGGAGTTTTCCCACAGGTTTGAGAAGGAGTATTCATTGTTGGTGTGTNGTGGTGCCTCCCGCCATATGACAGGTGTTCATGAGTACTTCACTGATCTTACAGAGATTAGAGATTTTGAGGTGGTGCTTGGACTCTGGAGATGATGCAGTGGTTAAGGTATTTGGTAGTGGGACAATATCATTTCAGAGGGAGTCTCTACCTCCCATGTTGTTGATGGATGTCCTATATGTTCCAGGCTTGAAGAAGAACTTGATGTCAATTTCCACTATTGAGGATAGGGGATAAGAGGTGTTGTTCCGTGACAATAATGTTCTCTTGTTTCCTAAGGGATCCAATATCACTTCAACCAAAGTGATTGGGATCCAGCATGAGAAGTTGTACAAGCTCATGTTTTAGTCTGCTAGAGCATTGATGCATAGTACTAGCAACAATGACCTTTGTGATTTATGGCATATGAGGATGGTCCTTTATGATTGTGACTGGAGTCCTAGAGTTCAGTGTAGAGAACCAAGAGGTGTGAAAGGGGTGTGCTCTTGTGAAGTACGCCAAGACTGCTTTTCCAAGCAGTAACAATAGAGTAGCAGGTATTCTTGATCTGATTCATATTGATGTATCTGGTCCTATTTCTTCTGCCTCTTTGACTGGTTTTTTGTATTATGTCAGTTTCATTGATGACTTCTCTCGAAAGTTTTGGATTTCTTCATGAAGACCAAAGGATATGTTTTTCAACGGTTCCAAGAGTTTAAAGCTCTTGTGGAGAAACAAACTGGGAAGAAGATCAAAGTGTTGAGATCTGATAATGGGGGTGAGTATACCTCTAATGAGTTCAGTGACTTGTTTTTTAGGGAGGGAATTAAGAGAGAAGTGACAGTTCCTTACAACCCATAGCAGAATGGGGTTGCTGAGAGGAAGAAAAGGGCTATTGTTGGGGCTATGAGATCCATGTTACATGATTAGGGGCTACCACTATTTCTTTGGGTTGAGGCTTGCAACACTGCAGTTTATTTACAGAATCGGAGTCCACACAGAGTCTTAGGGGATAAGATTCCTGAGGAGGCCTTCTCTGGGAAGAAGCCTGAGGTGGGGAACTTTATGATCTTTGGGTGCCTTACTTATTCACATGTCCCTTCTGAGAAGAGGACAAATCTAGATCCCATGGTATAGAATGGCATCTTTGTTGGGTATAGAGAGACCTCGAAGGCTTATATGATAACCAACTGGAAGAAGCTTGGTATTCCAGGATAGATACTGAAGAATGCATTGTATGGGATAAAGCAAGATCCTAGAGCTTGGTATTCTAGGATAGATACATACTTGCAACAAATGGGTTTTGAGAAGAGTGAGGTGGATCCCAATTTATATTTCATTGTGGTTGGAGAGGATCCTCTCATTCTTGTGCTATATTTGGATGATCTCTTCATTACGGGGGCTGAGAGACTCATAGTTGGTTGCAAGGAGAGCCTTGCTTCAGAGTTCAAGATGAAATACATTGGTTTGATGCACTACTTCTTAGGATTGGAGGTTTGGAAGGAGCTTGGACACATCTTTCTACGATAGGGAAGATATGTTGTTGATATTCTGAGGATATTATGAATGGATGATTGTAGGTCCATGTCCACTCTTATGATAACCAATTGGAAGAAGCTTCATTCTTCCGAGTCAGATTTGGTTGATCCCACGTTGTATCATAAGTTGATTGGTTCGTTGATGTATCTGGTCAACACCAGATCAGATCTTTGTTTTGTTGTCAACTCACTTAGTCATTTCATGGTGGAGCCTCTAAGAGTACACTGGGTGGCAGAAAAACATTTGCTCAGGTATCTTATGAGTACGATGAATTATGGCATAAACTATTAGAGAGGGGATGGAGTTAGATTGATTGGTTTCACTAAATCAAATTGGATAGGATGTGCCAGTGACAGGAAGAGTACCTTAGGTTATTGCTTTGGATTGGGATCAACAGTGGTGTCTTGGTTCAGTCGGAAGAAAAATTCGGTGGCTTTGAGTTCTGCAGAGGCTGAGTATATGGCAGCCAGTCAGGCCAGTTGTGATGCATTTTTCTTTTCAATTTGTTGGTTGGGATATTTGGTGTGGATATGAAGCCCACGATGATCTATTGTAACAATCAGAGTTGCATCAAACACATCGAGATTAGATATCACTTCATCTGGTATTATGTTCAGAGAGGAGCAGTTGAGCTACAATATATCTCCACAGATGAGAAGGTGGAGAACATCCTCGCAAAATATTTGGGGAGAGGGAAGTTTGAGCCTTTTAGAGATAAGCTTGGGGTGGAGAGGAACACTTTCCTCGCTAAGAGGGAGTGTTAAATTAAATTAATAAAGTACCAAGGAAAAGTGTTTCTCATCACTTAGGCACATAGGGGTGAGAAAGTGTCCAATGTGGTCCCTAGTGCATTAAGTTCATGAGATATGAAATTAAATGAGACTTAATGAAAGTGAAATGAAATGGGTGAGTAAAAATTCATTTCATCTCAACCATTCATCTAATCTATCCTCCACCATTAATTAGATGTCTCTTCACCTTCCCTCATGAGGTCGAATTAGGGAAAGGGTGCCCCATTCACTTGGTATTCTTCTTCATGCGATTTGGAGATACCAAGCAAAGAGAGAGTCGAGATGAACAGAGAAATAGTGAGTTGCAACAAGTGTTACAATGAGTAGCAACAATGATACAACAAGTTGCAACAATGTTACAATGAGTATCAAAAGAGTAACAACAAATAACAACAAGGAGAAAGTTGATACAGAATTCAAAGAGAAGGTACAATGAGTACTGGGCCATACCGTATGGATTATGAGCAGGATGTACAACAGAAAGTTGGCACATAAACTGAGGAGGTTAGATGCACTTTTTTCTAGGCATGGTTGGAACAGAAATCGAGGAACTCAACTACCATTAATTTATGGAACACAACAACAATAGATAGGCACGATTTTTGAGACAGCGGTACCAAAATAAATGCAATGACAAACATACACAGTACATATTTCTTTTCAAAGAAATCGAGGAGTTGTTTAGCATGCATTTTGAGGCTATGTGTAGGCACATAAATCAAGATAAGTTTGTGTATTAGTTTCTGAAGAAGACTATTCTAAAAAATTCAATCTCAAAGCTCTGAAAATAATAAAAATCCCCACTCTCGCTGGTTTTCCCCTTGTGGGTTTCTCTAGGGTTGAATTTAGACCAAAAATATCTTAGTATAAATTTTATGGGTGTGTCTATTTATGATTTTTTGTTGTAGCAGACTTCATGTGTTTTCTATTCATGATAATTTATTTTTCTGCTAACCAATTTGTAGCGTATATTTGCAATGTGAGTTTGGCATTAAACTATGTGTCTCGTTGAGACTTGAAACCAGTTTGAGGTCTGAAATTTCTACACGTCGTTCGATTCCAAGAAGCAGGACTGCATCAAATTTTGGGGATGGATTCTTTTATGTTTCTTCCCCCTCACTCGATTGAAGGCGTCATTTTGAAACCTTTAATGGACGAAGGTTTTCCTTCTCTACCCCAATTGGATTCTTCCTTTCTGGCATAGATGATACTTTTCCATCTACCTACCCTACAATGTCTATGGCCCTATAGCCCTCCTTCTTGTACTCAACCAAAAAAGTGCATCTCTCCCCAAAAATTTTGTTGACTAATAATGAGAGAAACACTTTCAATAATATGAAGAAGTTTCTCCTTCTCTTGCTCAATCATGCATGATCTATGTATGGGATGTTCTACCAAAGATGTATAATCGAAGAATGGTGCATTATGGAGGCTCGGTGGATTATGACAAATTCTGAAGTGGAAAATACCAATTCCCTCCCTCTCAGATAATCACATTCCCCTCTATCTCTCCCTATCCATTTTGAACAAGATTTGCTCATCCTACTTGTTGCATAAAGCAATCTTAGCTCCCACCTCCATTCATTTGAAAGACGTCTGCATAATCTATTGAGTGAGAAAAGGATTTCCTTACATCCCTAAGGCTGATGCTCCAKTCCTTCCTATTTCACACTCCACTTCATGCCTTCAGTGCCTTATGTATGTCGGGTCGATGGACACCATCAATATACCCTCCTATCTGATATTTTGGAGGAAATGAGGCTTACGATTCTCCGATTAAAATCCTACCCACTATAATACGATCTCAAAGAGGTAGGTTCCTAGAAGTGGGAACTGATTTCCTATTCCAAGCTGAGATGTGGGTATGATAGATTGATTCATTAGGCCAAAGATCGAGGAAAAGGAAGAAGATATTGTTAGGGAATAATAACATAAGTAAGTAAATGAACACATGAATTTTTTTTGTTTATCCAAGCATCTCCTACATGTACAAAGGATCTCCCTTCCCCTCTTTCTTTCATGGTTTTGTCAACAGGCCAAGGCCAAATAAGAAGTGGTGTAGCAACCAGGGTTAAAAAATAGATCCTGCAAAGGGTGGATAAGGCCAAATAAGACTGGGGTGGAAGGTGCGGGTGGGAGTCTCCTTAATCCCAGAGGAAAAAAAATAGTCTATTCTGTGTAGGATCTTGGGAATTCTTCCAACAACATTGTCAAATCCTATGCTTTATTTGCAGGTTTGAGCATTGCAAAGCAATGAAATATATCCAAAATTGCAACCTTCAGAGACTCTCTGATGATTATGTGTGCAATAATTAAAATGAATCCAATGGGGAGCAATCAATTAAAGGGCATAATTCATCATATTCTATCCCTAGGAGACAAGTTTACAGAGTTTAAAATATTTCTCATAAAAAGGGACTTAAATCCCTTAGCCAACCACTGGGCTAAGTTTGGTTCAAAACTCAAACAAGGAGTAATAGGTATTAATGGAGAAAGGTGATTTAGATTTATGAGGGAATGAAATGAAACAAAAAATATGACAAAAACACAGAGATATAGTAATACTCAATTTCTATTAATGAATGAAATATGTAGGAACTATAAAAATGCAAAGTGAAATGAACTCGCTAGAATGGTGGTAGCTTGTCTTTGAGAAGAGATGTGACAATTATGTGCATTCACAAGAAGTGATTACAATGAGGCCAAACATCCATTTAACATAAACCATCAATGAGAAAACCCTAAACATCTAAAACTCTAACCCTAGAAGATGAAACACTAAAAGGTTTGTGGGCCCCGATGTGGTTAGTTGATATGAACACTTCCGGGGGGGCGTAACTTTTGCATATGATATCTATTTGAAGCACTTGATAGCCTATTAGAAATGTCTAGATAGGAAGTACACATTTTGAATGACGACATCTACTAGGCATTGTCACGCCTAAAAAACATTGTTTAAGGACTCGAAACGGGCCCAAAAGTTTAGGACCCGAAACTGGAAATTGTGTTTTGAGCCAGTGGAATAGGTGGGTGGCCACCGATGTCCACCTGGATCATTTCTCTGCCCTTAGGAACCAATGGTCTCCATTTCATTGATTTCCCCCATCAAACGTGGAAACTTATGATGAACTTGATAGAGTTGGATATTCTATTAGAAAGTTCCCTTAACCTATGTGTCCATGATCCGATCAATTTTATTTGTTCCATGCAATTAGGGTTGAGCTCTTTAGGTGTTATCTTCTTTTCCACCTCTGATGTTTCCAGTAGTGGTGGAAAATATGGCCGAAGGAGGTCCACATTGAATACTAGGTGAAAGACGAGGAAGGGGGGAATAGTCAACTAAAAATCATTGTCACCCAAATCCTTGGTGATGGTGTAAGGTCCATAGCGAAGTGGATGCATATTCCGATGGGGTCCTAGAAAGATATTTTTATGCAAATGCAACCAAACCTTGTCTCCCACCTAAAACTTCTGTTGAAACCGGTGTTGATCATGGAATTGCTTATACTTACATTGGATTTATGCAAAATATCATGGACCTATTGGCATATGTGTTGAATCCATTCAATGAATTTGGTGGCTTTGTTGGGCTCAAATTGAGCATGGGAATATTATTCATGTATGGACACAAGGGGTAGTGCTACATCAATGGGGCCCAATGATTGAAATCCCAGGCCTACCTGAAAAGGGTTGTGGTTGGTCAAGTTATTAAGGGCTTTATTGTAGCTATGTTGAACATAAGGAAGGATCTCATCCCATGTGCGTGGATGTTTGGATTTGTACATGTGCAAGATATGCACGATCATCATATTGATGAACTCTATCTGTCCATTAGTTTGGGGGCGGAAGGAAGTGGATTTGGTGAACTTGGTGTCTAGTTGTGACTAGATGATCAACAAGAGTGTACTCAAGAACCTATTGTCCTGATCTAATATGATGGTCTGTGGTAGTCCAAAGTGTACCTACACATGCTTGAAGAAGAGATTGGTAGGGGCCTCGAATGTGATACTCTTCTTGTAGGTTGTCATAATGGCCATCTTAGAGAATCAATCAACAAGCATGAATACAAAGTCATTTCCATGCTTGGTTGAGGGGAGACTCGACATGTAGTCTATTGAGATGGATTCCTAGGGCCTGTCGGGAGTAGGAAGAGGGGTGTATAGTCCTTGTTTTTTAATGGTTTTCTTAGCGATGGAGAAGGAAATGTAGGATATAATATAGGCATTGAAATTATGTCGAAGTTTTGTCCAATAGAAATAATTATGTAGTACTTCCATTATCTTCTCCATGCCAAAGTGTCATGCCACCCGATTGTAGTGGGATTCCCAAATGAGCTTTGCACGCTCACTTGAAGGAACACAAATATGACCCAAATGGCATAGCAGTCCATCCTGAAGATGAAAGTTGACAACATTTGTGCATGTTCCCAACGTCAGGTAGGCCATAGCAAAGTCATGAAGTTGCGACCACCTGGAGGTATCATGCCCGCAAGACTCAAGAACCATGGTTAGTGCTACAACTAGAGGTTGGTTGAGGAATTCAGGGATGCGATTGGTGCTCCCTTTCTTATATTTAATGTTGAGGTGAAATTGTTGCAAGTATGTGGACCACTTTCAATGTTAGTCATTCTGTAATTTTCCTTATGTCTGCATGAATTGCAGAGGTTTGTGATCCATATGGATGACTCTCTTATTCCCTATAATATAATGCTTCCATTGGCAGCAAGATTGTACAATGGATTACATATCTTTGTCATAGGTGGGGTACTTACGAATGAAATCTAAGAATGTCTCACTATGATATTCCATTGAATGACTATTTGAGTAAGAACAACACTAAGAACGTAGTCTGAATCATTTATCTCAATCTCAAAAGGTTGTTGCAGACCAGGTAAGGTGACCATTGGGGATGAGCATAAATGATGTTTTATATTGTCAAATGTTTTTTGTTGTGACTTGTCCCATATAAATTTGGCTTTTCAACCACCCTTGGTCACTTGGCTAAGGAGCCATGCAATATAAGAGAACCCCAACATGAATCTATGATAGAAGTTAACAAGGCCTAAGAAGCTCTGAAGCTCGCTTAATGTTGTTGGGGTTGGCTAGTCACAAATGACTTGGATCTTGGATGGATACACATGCACACCATGCTCATCTACAATGTATCTAAGGTATTGGAGCTTGTTCATTCTGAAGTATCATTTCTCTAAGTTAGCATATAGATTGTGTTTCCGCAGAGTGTGGAGGATCTGTTGAATATGTTGCAAGTGTTCTACCCAAATCTTACTGAAGATGAGGATGCCATCCAGATATACAACCACAAAGGAATTGGTGAAAGGCCTGTTGAGCACTCAACACGCCCTAAAAAAWWTTGTGAATTTTTTCTTTTGGGTACCACTTTGTCTTTTCTGAATAGAGTCAGTTATATAGGGATCAATGRGTTTTTTCTTTTGTTATGTTTTATCATCGATCACATTCAGTTTGGTTTGAAGTTGTTGAACAGATTGAATTTTTCTCTAAGKAAACCTAGCATTTAGACTAAGTGTATGTTGGTTGTGGAGACTAATTATCTTCCTGATTTAGAGGTCTTTGTTTTCAACCATGTTTATACCCCATGAAGACTTTACACCCCAGAAGAATGTACACTCCTCCACGAGGGAGAGTGAAAAGGGTGGTTACCCCTTCTGCAGGGTCCATCCCCCCAACTGGGGGTCCAGGGGAAAGCAGGCCCCCGACGGCGGTTTGGGGGACAGCTTTCCCGGATGGGGGTTTGGTGGCAAAGCCCCCGAAGGAAAAATTGCCTTGTAAATGTATATTGTAATTTCATTGTAAATATAGACCGTTCATTATAAGGTCGTAGATCTGATGGTAGAAGTTATGTTAGGGTTTTTTTCCCTAGAAGGAAACCCTCTTTTATGAGGGAAATGTAGTGCGGCTATGTATCATGGTGAATATTTTATTCTGAGTGAGGAGACTATTAGATAAATAAGAGGAAGTTACAATGGGTGTGTTGTAGGTTGTATCCCTTCATTTGTTGGATAATAATAAAGAAAAAACCTGGAAATTTCTCTAGTGGACGTAGCCCACACTGGGTGAACCACGTATATCTGCGTCTCTATTGTATTGTGTATCTTATGTGTTTTATTTCTGCATTTGTTTTATTTTATTGCTCCGTGATCATGTTTTTATAACAACTGGTATCAGATAAAAAGGTAACTAGCAAGAAAAGAGGGTTCCTGGTTCGAGTGGGAGCAATGGCAGAAGATGAAAAGTTTAAGGTCGACAAATTTAATGGCCAAAACTACCAATTATGGAAGATGCAGATGGAAGATTATTTATATCAGAAGGATCTATTCCTACCATTGGGTGGAATAACAAAGAATTCAATGACCATGAAGGACGAAGAATGGGAGGTTCTTGAAAGAAAGGCACTAGGAATGATGTGGATGATCTTGGCAGCGTCAGTGGCTTTCAATATTTAGAAAGAAAAGACAATGAAGGATTTGATGGACACATTGGCTAAACTGTATCAAAAACCCTCAGCATCCAATAAGGTATTTCTAATGAAGATATTATTTAATATGAAGATGTCAGAAGGTGGGTCTGTTGTAGATCATTTAAATGAATTTATTAGGGTTACTAATCAACTAATTTTTGTAAAAGTGGACTTTGATGATGAGGTCAGGGCTCTTCTAATCTTGTGCTCATTGCCAGAAATATGGAATGGCTTGGTCATGATTCTAAGTAACTCTGTCTATGGTTCAAATACTTTAAAATTTGATGATGTTGTTGGTGTTATCCTTAGCGAGGAAATGCGACGGAAAAGCATAGGTGAGACATCAGGTAATGCGTTGAACATGGAGAACATGGGAGTACAAAAGGATAGAGGATAGGGATCAGTGAACCACGAGAATTATAGGAAGGGCAGATCCAAATCCGTATTTAGAAAGATAGAGTGTTGCAATTGTGGGAAGAAATGACATATGAAGAAAGATTGTAGAGCTCCAAAGAAACAAAGAGATGGACATCAAGAGAAAAATCAGGAAGAAAATGTAACAGGTGATGTGTTACAAAATGCTTTGATTCTTTCTGTAGACAATATTTCCGAGTCTTGGGTAGTATATTCAGGGGCTTCATTTCATGCCACACCCCATAGGAATTTTTTTCTAGATTATGTTCAAGGTGAATTTGGACAGGTTCATTTGGGTGATGATGCATCATGCAAAATTGTTGGAATGGGAAAGGTAAAAATAAGGCAAAGAAATGGAAACCAATGGTTGTTGAAAGAGGTAAGACTTGTTCCAAATCTAAGGAAAAAATTGATTTCAACAAGGCAGTTGGCAAGTGAAGGTTGTATATCCATATTTACAGATAAGGTGTGGAAGGTCACCAAAGGATCATTGGTGATAGCAAAAGGAGAGAAGG